>PVKM010000968.1:0-49884 GCA_004027735.1 Carollia perspicillata
GACTGAGCTCAGGCTGCAAACCAAAGGGTTGCCAGTTCAATTCCCAGTCAGCGCATGTGCCTGGGTTGCCAGCCAGGTCCCCAGTGGGGGCCATGGGAAAGGCAACCACACACTGATGTTTCTCCCTCTGTCTTTCTCCTTCCCTTCCCCTCTCTCTAAAAATAAAGAAATAAAATATTTTAAAAGATTTAAAAAAAGAAAGTACAGCACATATAGTTATATACTCGATAATCATAATAAAAGACAATGTAGCTGATTTATGTATTTATTATACTATGCTTTTTATGGTTAGAGTGTACGCTTTCTGCTTAGAAACATAAGTCTGCTGTAAAACAGTGTGCTGTGTTACACCACAGGAGCTTCCTAAATCTCCTGTTGACTGCACCCCTGAAGTGTACCATTTTCTCTTGTGCTTGATTTACTCTGGTGGTATTTTGTACATTAATACATTGTACAGATTTGAATCTTAACAGCAATAGGCTATATCATATAGCCTACGTGTGTAGTAAGCTATACCACTTAGGTTAGTGTAAGTGAACTCTGAGGTTCACACAACAACAAAACCACCTACTGACACATTTCTCAGAATGTATCCACCTAGTTAAACACCACATGACTGTACAGCATTTTATAGAGAGGGACAGGGAAGTTATATAAAAAATAAGCAGTTAAGAGATGAAAATTCTGCCTCCAAGAAAGAGAAATGGGGAGTGGGAAGGGACTGGCTCTGATTTCTTAGCAAACCCCATAGAACTACTTGACTGAGGGCCCAAAGTGCTGAGTGTTTATGAGACCTTGGCATGGTCAGAGAAGATTTAATGCATGATATAAAATCTGGGGTGGCATCTTTCTAATATGTGTTGCTTTCAAAAGGCAAATCAAAAACTGGTAATAGACTTGAGAAATCCAATTTAATTTGAAGTGGTCTTATAGAGGCCTGAAGCAGTCTCAAAGAATGGCATGTTCACTGGTTCAGTTTAATAACGTACAACCAAAAAAAAAAAGAAGAAGAAGAAAAGAAGAACATGTCCTTCTGAAGGAACTTCAAAAGGCCCAGAGACTTTTTGGGTTCCCAATGGGCTTTTGTGAAAGATGAAGTATCTAGTTTAGTCTACTCTAAAACTATTTTGCCTCCCTAAAACTAAATTCCCCCATCATTTCCAGGCCTTCTCTGCACCAACTACCCTGATCCAGAACCCCCCAGAAAGCAATTTTCATTTATTACTTAGCTCTGAACACTTTATAGTACTTCAATAACTGTATTAATATACAAAGGATATCATCAGTCTTGAGGACACATTTATAATATTAAAAGTATGACTGAGTCAGTCCAGTTTGAAATGCATCAGAGGTCCATCACCCAGTGACTATGAGATGTTCTACCCTAAGCAACTGGAAAGGAGAGGTAAAACTATCTTATCTCTCCAATCACCCACCATCTAGTCCTGTGCCTAGCACAACGCAGGCTTTCAATCACTGTTAGGTAAATACATAAATGAATTTTGAAAAAGACAGTAGGAGTTAAATGAAAAGAACCAGTTTTCAAGTAAAGGATCATTTCAGCCCAAAGTTCATCAAGTTCCTGGTAAATGCAACCACTCCAGTGATTAAAGTTTTTGTCAACCTAGCACACTCATAGACAACACGTGGAAGTGTAATGACAGGATTCAACTATGACAATTGGCATCCCCTTTAGCTACTCCTTATTGCAATGTTTATTGCCTACGGGACATATAATATACAAAAAGTTATGTATTACTGTTACTAAGTGGTTTGGAATATCACAGAATATTAGAAGAGACCTTTAGAAGTCATCTCATCCAATTCAAAATGGGAGTTTGCTGTACATACAATACCCCTACTCTAGGCTATCATGTCTTGGCTGCATTCCTCAAAAGCTGCCAACAGCTCTACTTCCACATTTACCCCTTGGCAATCCATTCTCCACTAGTCGATAACAGAAAATTCTCAACAGGTAAATCAAATCATGCTGCTCCTTGCTGGAAACTTTTTGAAGGCTTCTAACTACTAACTCCCTTCCTTAGCCCCCAGAGAATTGGCTCATCTCACAGCTCACTCACTCCCTTCTGCATATAAGGGCTTTCTTCTTGCTCAACTCAGGGGGGTGTATGTATGTGTTCCTCCTATGGCCTACAGGACTCTCCCAATTCAACCTTCCTTATTCCTTGCTCCCATGACAAGCTCCATCTCAGTGCCAGACTTAAAAAAAAGAAAAAAAAAAAACTCCTCAGAGAGGCTCCCTTCTCAAACATCTCTCTCCCCTCAATTCTACACCGATATTTGTTTTATTCATAGTCTCTTGCTAAATGTGTATGTTTTGTTTTTTGGTCCGTCTTCCCTCCCAAACTGTAAGCTAGTTCTATAAACATAAAGAACTTATCTGTCCTCTTATTCTTCTTCAGGATCCCAAATACAGAGGAGGCACTCAATCAGTACTTATCTGAATTTATGGATGGTAACCCGAACTCTGAGTGAAACCTCTACGGATGGAAGGCTAACAAGGTACCTCATCTCAATTTTTCTCTTTCTGAACTGAAATCTATCTTCCAGGTGGTTAAGTTCCCTGTTGTAATTAGCCAAACCCAGGGATGAACTATTGAATTTGATTTGGACTGGAGTTTAATCTTCTGTTTCTTAATTTGTTTTTCGGAGGAGAAGTTAGAAGGCAAATTGACTCGGCGTCCTCAAGAAAAAACATCACGTCCCCACACATTCATAAAACATATAGACGTTTCATCCCCTCCATCTAAAGCCCACCACAGACCCCAGACTAAGAAACTCTGAACTGGACAGCGTAGGGGAGATAAAGCAACTTTCTGGAATGCAATTTTTGAGAACTAAGGTTCTCAAACTTGAAGGAAGACTACAGCGCAAATTCTAGGCGGTAAGAGCGAAGTTCTTAGTTCAGTTACATGGGAGATGACTTCACATTGCCTCATATAGAAGGTGCACCTGGCATCAATAAATTTTCAATCTAAAAGAAACATGGCAAATCACAATCCAAAAACTTAAGCCCCAAAAGGTAAGAAGTTCGGTCAAGGTCACCCACTCTCTAGTGGTCGTTAGAACGTAAACGTAGGTCTGTTCGATCCCCCAATTCGGGTCTCTTTCGCCCAAATCGTACTGGTTTCGGACACTGCGCGTCCAGCCAAGGGCTCTTAGAATGGGGAGGCAACGCAGACCTGAGTGAAGGCCGAGAAGAAAGGGAGAGAGCAGGACAGAGACGGAAAGGGTTACTATCTTCCCACACGCAGAAGGAAGCTTGCAACACCTCCAGGGGGCTGCTGGGCTCGCAGCGCTCACCTGTCCGGGACCCAGAGGCGCGTGGTGCGGTCCCGGGACACGGATACAAAGGCCCCCGACGGATAGAAGCAGCACACCAGGCCTCGCACGTCCAGCTCGTGGCCCGAGAGCGAGCAGCTCAGCCGATATCTAGCGGCTTGGCTCGCCATGGCCCTTGTAGGTCCGGCACCCGGAGCCCGGGCACCAAGAGAGATCAGTCCGCAGGGGAGGTCAGGTGTACGACGAAAGGCGACGGGAGAGGGGCTTGCAGGTGAGAGACGGCCGGACACCGGAAGAGCCGGGCAGCCCGTGCGTAAGGGTTGCAGGGAAGGGGCGCGCCGAGCGGGCCGAGTGACACAGCAACCAGGACTTGCACACCGGAATTCATCATCGGCCTCAGCCCGCCATGACGCAGAGCGTGTGCGTCCCGGCTGCTGAGGCCGACGTGGAGCTGAAGCTCGCTCCCTTCCTGCGCTCTGGCTCGCGGGTGGAGGAATACACAGGACACTGTCCTTTCTGCCGAGGCACCGTAAACCCGTCCTCGCAAAGCCCGAGTTTTTTTTCCGATCCCTGGCTGAACTGTTTAATACGGAATGCGGGTTGGAACTGCAAATCCCATAATGCCACGCGCCAGTGGGACGTGAGCCCCGGGCGCGCGGAATCTGGATGTTTTAAATCTTGTTCTCCAGGGCTGCATGCTGCTTTGTGGTTTACAGAGATTGTTTAGAGTGGTGTGTTTCGGCGGTCTTACCTCGATTTCCTCAAACCTCTGCATAGTCTCCTGATATTTTTACAAGTTATTATTTTTCATTAATACGAGGGAGTTTGGGGCCATTCTGGAAACAATTGCTTACTTTAAATTCTGTGAACACTAAACTGAGTTCTTGGTAATTTTAAAAGTATATTCATATAGTTTTATATGAAGCCTTTGAAAGATTTAAAATGGTTTCTCTCAACTCTCACATATGTATACCAATGACAAAACCTAGTTCCCCCTCCCATATGTCTAAAAGCACTGAGGGAGGAAATCTACATATCGGTAACCTCTCAGAGAAAAGACATGGAATACGGAAAGTTAAAGATTGTAAGAAAGGAAATATCTTATTTTTTTCTACCCTTCTGGGTTTTCTGGTGGCGCTCTTTAACAAAAGATTAACAAGAGAAAAATTTACAGAAGTTTGTTAATACGTATATCATACATACAAGAGAGAAACTCAGGGATGAGTAACTCAAAAAGGTGACTCTAGAGCTTGGGTTATAAAGCATGTAAACAAAGGAACAGTACATTTTTACGGAAGTGACAAGAAAAAGACCTTAAATCTTTAGGGGCATCAAATTATGGGAAGGCAAATATATGAGAAAGTAATGGTAGATAGAGACCAATTTATAAAATTTGTTATGTAGGCTCCTCCTGTGCAGTCTTGCAGGCTAATGATGGGTCTAAAATTGTCTTGGATGATCACTTTTGCCCTTGCTGGTAGAGAGATAAGGAGGAAACCTTCAAAGATTTGTGTACTCTTTTAAACAAATAGAGAAATCATAAAGAGCTTTTCTTTTATCTGCTGCTTTTCTATTGCCTTCAGCTCAAAATAATCCTTATACCAAAGTGGCTTGTGTTCAGGTTGCAAATTCTGCTGCCCGTCACTGCAATGACAAAAGAAAAAGTGAGCACTACAAATAAATTGTGATCAAACAGTATAATTTCATGAAAATATTTTACAAACTTTAAGTGGGAATTGAGCCATGTGACATTATTTTGTTTGCGTTGATTTTAAACTACTTGCACGCCGGCACATAAGAGATTAAATCTGGATATACATAATACATACAAATTGAAAATAATGTGAACATATTCAAAGTCCAATGTGTATGTTATGATTGTAACTGCAATAACATTTATGCTCTGCCTATAGGTAGGAAAACTGAAAAAAACAAGCTGCAAGTTACTTTATTAGAGAAGTGGGATTTGAGATGCAGTAGTTCTTCTGTTGTTTTTTAAACACTAATTTTAAAACAATTCTTGTAAAACTACTTTCCATTTTATTCAGCCTTTTTCACAAACTTGAATCAAAACGCTGAAAGGAAGCTTAAAGATATGAAGCTTCCGATGAATGAGGAACAGACGGCACTAGAATCGCATCCATACTTAATGCTGTTTTGTGTGTGTACATGTGCAGTCATAACAGTAACTAAACTACTACTAATTAGAAGTAAAATGTACAATGCTGCCTACCAGGAGTGACTTCAAACAATTCTGAACAAAAACTGTTTAACGTACTACACCGCAGCAGATGAAAGATTTCATAGGGATATAATTTAACTCGCTGGAGTGAGTACAGTTCAGGCACAATCAGAGGCATTGTTCTGATTATAAAGAAAACAAAGGTTTTCAAATAAAATGTTATTTTCTAAGCTCGCTGTTTTCCATTCGTTTCTGAAAAGCCTTCAGGTACTGAAATATCGCGAGAACATTTTACTCTCGCTTTGCTAGTAAGTACTAGGAGCTGAGTCCGGGGATTAGCCAATCAGGAGGAGGGGCCTCTTCCGTCCCGACCCGTTGCTGGGATACGCGGAGGCGCTTGGCCTCTACTAGTTGGGCCGGAGGGCTCCAGAAAGGTGCTGGTGTGAGTAGGTGGTCGCGCGTTAGCGAACACGTACGTGGAGACGAATGGTGAGCTTCACTGTGGTGTGACCTGGAGTGTTGCGACCTCCCTCATCCGGCGCTGAAGGCGGTGAGAAATCCCGGGTCCCGTTTCTCCGTACCTCCCTTTGTAGCATATTATCTCACCTTGGAGACGCTGATGCGCTCCAAGGAAAACAAATCCAACTCTCGGTTCTTAGCCGCTCTCCTCAGGCCGTCGTTAGGCTGGGGAAGTCGAAAGGGTAGCCCCGCAAAACGTACGCTGAGACATCTAACAGTCCTCGGAGGAGACCTACCAAGGCAAGACCGAAGAGAAGAATTCAAGAGCTTCCGAGAAAAAAATTCACTGGGGACTGGGAGATTTTACTCAAAATAAAATCAATTTCTGTCTGTTGTTCATACCATAAGGGACTTAGAAATTTTTCAATTCTTTATATACGTTAAAATGGCTGGTTTAGGGAAGATGATAGTAATAATAATTAGGAGCCAGTTGTTTTGTATATACTATCTGTAATCTTCACAACAGCTCTGCACGATAGAGGCTTTCGCAGCACTTCTGTTTTACAGGTGAGGAAGAACCTCCAGAAGGGATTATATTATAAGGCTGGTAACTGTCAGAGCTCAAGTTTGTGCCTCTAATCTTTCTTGAACCAAAGGCTAGGCTGCTTCTTTGAGTATGTGTGAATAAGCCCAGAGTTAGAGGCATTTTGGTTACTAGTACCACACCCTTTTAAATTACCCCGTAGGACTGATCTAGTACTATGTTTTTACCATGATAGTAAAGCAGTAGCAAAGAAAATGAGGTGGAAATTTGATATATTGTACATTCTTAAAGTTATCAGGAAAGCTAGGGTTACATTGACTAATTCTACTGGAATCAAAATTTTATTTTGTTAGCTTTCTTTGGGATAAACCATGACCTTTTCAGCCTTTCAAACAGTTATTTCATGAAACTCTCTTTTCCATTTGAGATAATAATAATGGTAATGATTTCTTACTTTGTCCATAAAGTTCAAAAAGGCAAGGAAATGGAATAACAGAGCTAGTCGGCATGAAAAAATTTTAAGTTTTGGTGTGAACATATTCAGTGTGAAGTGATAATGGCATATCTGAATAGAAATTTTCAGTAAACAATTGAAAATTTAGAATCGATGTCCAGTTTAAAAGACAGACCTGCAGACATTGATTTATGAGTCATCAACATAGTTGGAGGTATAAGAAAAAGGATGAAAGATTAAAGAGAGAATAAAAGTAATCCAAGCATTGAGTAGGGATTGTAGAAGCCAAGTAACTATTTTAGTAGAAGAAATGATTCATTTCACTTTTAATAATTCAGTAAATTTTTTTCATTGACAAGGCCTTCATGTGGGAGGAAATTCAGAAAGTACAAAAGAGAACAAATTTTTTTGCCTGCCACTGAGATACTGGGGATATAAAGATGAATGAGATCCAGGCCTGGTCTCAAGGGAGAGAAATACTGAAGCAGATCATTTCAATCAGTGTGATGGTTTCTAAAATACAGGTATGTCCAGGATGCATAGTAGCATATAGGAGAGGCGTTTAAATTCAGTTTAAAGAAGGGGTGACTATGGACTGGTTTTTGTGAAAGGATTCCAGGGAAAATAACAAGCAAGATGTGTATTAGACAAGCAGACCAGCAAGGAGGCCAATATACTAATCCACTTGAATCCATCAGGCCCTGGATAGTACTGTAGGAATAGAAGGGGAAGTACATGTTAAACATTTAGGAATAAAATCACCAGGACTGTGTGATTAGCTATGGGAAATGAGAGAGAAGAAGAAATCAAGGACTTAAGTTTCTGATTTGTGTGACTAGGAGTTGCTACCAAGAGGAAGAACTGAAAAAACAAAAAGACTGAAAAAGGGGAACCAGAAGAGGGAGTGTTATGAAAATGGTTTTGTGTAGGAGGGGACATTAGTAACAGATGACATTTACATCCCTAGCTCTGTTTGCAGGGGTGATTTGAATGGAATCGTAGAAAACGAGGGGATACTGGAAATTAAAAAGGTAGAGAATAGTGGATATAAGCTATTTTTCAGAGTTTGGCTGCATAGGAAAAGGGTGTATGGGATAGTGTTAAAAGTGTTTTCAAGATCAAGAAATTAATTTTAAGGTTAGAAAAGAGTTGAACATAACAGACTGAAAGAATAGGGGAAGTTTAAAGATTTGGGCAGGAGTGGGATAGTTCCAAAGGAAATTGGGGTAGAAAGGAAGGGAACCAGGAGGACTCTATTGTCCCAATGAAAATGGGATTAAGATGGTAAATCAGAACAGAGATTGACCTTAAACAAAAAAATAGGTAGCTATTGAGATCAGAGCACAGGATGGGTATAGGTAAGTTTGTGTGCTCCAAACTTGATGGATTTCAAACCTAATTTTGTCTAGTTAGTAGGAAATTGTCAGATTAGTAGGAAATCTGCTGAGAGTAGTGGGAACAGAGTGTAGATAGAAAACTGGCTAAGGATTGGAATCATTAAGGAGAGAAGTCATTTATAAAGGATAAATAAAATTTTCTGTGATCAGAGTCCAGCTAAGTTTTGTGACTATGACTTTGCAGTACTCCAGACTATACAGTTATTACAATTTCTACTAGCAATGTTCAGTAAACCTGGTTGGATATGGAGGAAAGTATCTGATTTTGCCATATAGGTCGAGTAAAGTTCAAGGATGTGAATTAGTTGATGGTACTCATTAGACAGTATAGTGTAGAGAAGGAAAAAAGTCCTTGAAGCTGCTCTCACCAAAGGTCATTAATAGCTTCTTCCATGGGGATATCAGTGGACATTTCAGTGTTCATCTTATTTGAATTCCCAGCAGTAAATGGCATAGCTTACCATTCCTGCTGTTTTCTTGGCATCTTTGACACACACTCCTGGTTTTTCTGTTTGCTTTCTTGGCCCTCATGGTTAGTCTCATACTGTTTTATCTGAATGCAAAGACATTCCTCTGGCAATAGTCTTTTTTTAAAAAAATTTATTTTAATTGTTGTTTAAGTACAGTCTTCTGTCTTTTACTCCCATCCCAGTCCACCCCACTAGCGCTCCCCTCCTCCCTCCCATTTCCACCCCCATGTGTCCTTTATATTTGTTCCTGTGACCCCTTCCCCTTTTCCCCTGAAATTCCCTCCCCTCTCCCTTTTGGTTACTGTTAGCCTGTTTTCTATTTCAATATTTTGGTTATATTTTGCTTGCTTGTTTGTTTTGTTCTTTAGGTTCCTATTAAAGGTGAGATCATATGGTATTTGCCTTTCACTGCCTGGCCTATTTCACTCAGCATAATGCTTTCCAGTTCTATCTATGCTGTTGCATCTGGCAATAGTCTTGAGCACTCTTTTTCTCCTTATTCTCTCTCTAGATCAGAATCTTTAAAAGTCTTTTGAACATGACTTATAACAGGATATATATTTTACTTTAAAAATCAGTACAAACGTGTAAATTTATATAAATACAACTGACACAAAAAATGTAATGAAATAATACCGTTTTTATACAAGGAACTCTTTTTATTGCACTCTTTTATATTGTTTTATTTTATGTTTAAAGCATATATATGGGTCATAACCTACCAAATTGTTCTTACAACCCCACTAGAAGGTCATGACTCATAATTTGAAAAATGTGATCCTAAATTATCAGCAAAAACTTTAAATATTCTGATGGGTAAAGGAAGAGGCCAATAAACAGAGAGAATGGCTGACATGTGCACTGGCCAGCAGTGTCCGCAGCGTTATGGATGAGATCTGAGACAAATTCACACAGACAACCTAGTCCTGTGGAGGAAAAAGGGCAGGCCACTCTCTCTAGGGGAGAGCATGCTACGCCTCTGCCTAGATAGGCTTTTATTAGGACTTTTGTGTAGGGATTCAGGTACAACTTATAAATCATTTTCCAGTAGTAAGGATTAGGTGATAGATAAGGAACCATTAGGGCTCATTCTGATTTAGGATCTATCAACTAAGGGGACATAAAACTATAGAATGTAAACTTGTTTTTTGCTCAGGTCTTTAACTAAAAGCATTCTTAGCATAGCAGACCTCACGGGAGTTTACATATCCTTTCTTAGGCCATAGCACCCTGGGAGCCGGCACCATCCAGTACAGGGCCATACCACCCTCTATTGTTGTAAGCTTAAGCTGAGCAGAGGAAGCAGAAGCCAAGGATCTCCGGAGGTTTCTCTCGGACTCAGGGGAGTCAGGCTTCGTCAAAGCCAAGGGGCTAGGGTCCATCACCCCCTCTTTGCTGCAGCCCTCTGAGTCCTTCCTTGACGGCTCCCCGAGTGATCGTGTCTGTCTTAGGTTGCCCCCCTCTTTCTGGGGGGTCTTACCTGTCACTGACTAGACCAAGCATTGAGGACCAGAAATGGATGAAGCAGAAGCAGCACTCTTGCCAGGGAGACAAAGTTTGTCTCCTTGGTGGCTTGTAATCCGAAGGTAGTTTACTCAGCTTTAGCCATAGGGGTTTACAGCTCCTGAAACCAGGCAGGGTGGTTCCCAACAAATGAGTGAATTAAGGAAATGGTTTAAAAAGAGGCTAATAAGAATAAAGATGAGAAGAAGGGGAGGACATTAAAGTCAGAATAAAGTACTTCATTTAAAATGGTTGAGATGAAGCAATTCCAGATGATGACAAGCTCAAGGTCTGGCCATGGCTATCTGAAATAGGATTGAGATGGTTACTGAAATTTAGGTTAGGAAACTGAAGCTAGAATTTAGTTACTGAATCCAGTGTCCATGTGAAAGTCATTCAGGATGTTGGTGGGACCGGAATAGAGACTAAACTAGAGCTACAAAGACTTTAGTGAAGATGAGGGAGACATTAAGTGGTCCCTATAAAAAGCAACTCGGAAAGGTCTAAGGTAACGCTGTATTACTTGGTCCTTAAAGAAAGAGAATTCTGTTTATTTTTTAAAGGCTTGAAGGCATAATGTTTTGAAAGTGACCTTGCTGGGCAAAGGTAGTGCCATGCACTCCTTTGCTTTAGGATTGGGCACTAGAAGCTAAAACAACCTTTGTTGTTGAAAAGAGTTTTGTGGGGGAAGCCAGTATTCTGTTAAAAAGAAGAGTAAAAGGAAGTATAGTTATACTTCAGTACTCGTCGACTCTAGAATTTGTCAAACCCTGTACCCATAGCACTTTGATGAGAAAAAAATGTTTCAGCACTGGGCGCATACTTTGGGACCCCTCGCACTTGCTAGAGCTTGTATGAGTGATAACACTGCCCCGCCAGAGAAAATGCTTCATCACTCCTTGCATTTGGTACTCATTGGTTTTGCACTTATCATGAGTTCTAGGATGAATTAATGATAAGTACCAAGGTGCCACTGCATTTAATAACTGGATTGAAAATATAAGGGAGTTAATCATGGACCAGAAATCACAGAGAAAGATTGGAAGACAAAGATGCTGGGTAAACTTACTAGTATGGGATGAGAGCATAAGAGACATATCTAGAGGGCCTGGTATTTTGATGAGATTATAGAGAAACGAGGAAGGCATGTTTTAATAAGTGATTTCATGGTTCTAAATGGGACATTAGTGTCAAATTTTAACCAAATTAAATCAGGCTCAGCCTTGTAGTGGTACCTAGAATGTCAATTGCAAGAAAAATCATTGTGGATTAAATGTTTCAAGGAAGGTTTATGTGGGGCACTAGTATCTAGCTATAGAAGATATCAAATGAGAATTGAACTATTTCTTGTTTCCAAACAGTGATTAAAGTGAACAAGCAATGGCTAGTAATCACAAACATGCAGCAGCTCGCCCTGTTTCACGAGGTGGAATTGGGTTGACCGGAAGGCCTCCTTCTGGAATAAGACCCCCGTCAGGAAATATTCGAGTGGCAACTGGAGTAAGTTTAAAACAAATCTATTGAAATCTTGTGCATATATCTTGGTAGGAGTTGGAAAGCCTGTTTATAATGAGAAATTCTTTGTTATTTATTCTGTGAGCATATTATATGTTTGTTTTTTGAAAACATCGAGGAGTATAAATGTATGAGAATGTTTGAAAGACACTGTAGAGAGAAGGGGCACGCTCATGCTGATATTCAAGTGTGTTTTAAAACTACAGTTATTAAAGTGGTAGAGTATATTTGTGTCAATATCAAATGAAATGGATAGACCAAAAACAGAAACAGGAATAGGTAAGAATTTAATTAATGATTAAGGCGACATTTCAAATTATTTGAAAAAGTATGGAGTATTCAGTAATGCACTTAAATAACTGAAAATCATTTGTTTTTTAAAAAAAATTGATCCCTCCCTCACATAGAATTTGAGATAATTAAGAAGCTTTATATTTAAAAAAGGAAACCATAAATGTTCTAGAAGAAAATACGGGCAAGTATTTCATATAAACTTGGTGTGGCCTAGGCTTTTGTAAAATAACGGAAACACCAAATACTGAAAAACAGGGTTATTTTATATTTTAATTTACAAAATTGAAAATATTGTAAAAACATTAAAAGAAAAATAACAAACTGGTGAAAAAATTATTTGTCATATGTAGAGTTCAGAATCCATATGGGCTTTTTCTATGTCAAGGCTATAAACCAATCTAAATTTCATGAGATTGCTTATGGGGGCAGTGTATTTGTATGTGTGTGTGTAGCAGGCAGAGGTGGTGGATATTATTATAAAACTATTCTAAAATTTATCGAAAGCAATAAAAAAGCAAAAATAAGAATGTACTGTGGGATATCCCCTCCCGAGGAGCTCTCTCAGCCTCTGCAGATGAGAACAAGTCGTCCCAGACACAATCTGTTCTTCCGGTGGAAAAGGGGTGGCAGTTCCCTCTAGTGGAGGATGCCTGGAGCCCTTGTCCAAGACAGTTTTTATTGGGCTCAGTATGTGCAGGAATATACAGCATACATGCATGTATGCTAATGCCCAAAGGCTATAGTTGTAAAAAACTGATATTATCTGTAGATGACAATTGAAAAATCACAGAGATCTGCTTCTGATGAGGGTCTGTTAGACAAGCTAGTGCCAGATGGTTGGTTGGTAAGGTGTATTTCCTAAGATGAGGAGTTCACTCCTTATGCTTTGAACTTAAACATCTGGTCTACACCAACAGGGCCATAGCAAAGCAAAGTAAGCTTCAAAGGATACAATGTATTCTTTAGGCCTGATTTCCCATAGGAACCTTCAGTGTTGGTGGGTTGTGCCTGCCACCAGCATTCCCTGCTTTCCAGTGGAGACTTATAGGCAAGGCCTTACTCGTGCGGGGCTACAGTCTCAAAAACCCACACAAAGTGGTCCCCAACAATGTACAGTAGTATGAAATATATTATAAATCATAAGTAAAACAATGTTCTGGTTGCAACAGTAGTCTAGAAACAAACTCTGATAAATATTACCAGCTGGCATGTAAGATAGAGTGTCATAAATAATTGAATCAGTAAGAGAAAATATGTATTAGAACAAAATGCATAAACTTTTCAAACTAATCATTCTAAGCAGAATAATATCCTATAAAGGTAATTATTACATTTTCATTATCATTATAACAGTGAAATTTGAATATAACCTAAACAGCCTTACAACAGATAAATCATAAATAAATTGTATATCTATCTTTATCCTAAACTATTAGGTAGCTATTAAAAATTCTTTTAAAGAATATTTGAGGAAATAATATATACAACATAGTATTAAGTAAAAAAGCACTGTGAGAAAAAAACAGTGTGGTGACAATTTAATATAAAATGTAGATTTATATGTACATAGAAAAAAATGAATAAAGCAAAATATTCATAGTCATTTCTCTGTTGCTTGCACCAAATGGTTTTAACTACCACATAAGGTGCATATCAAGCATTCAGGCTCAGACAATAGAGATAATGTTGGGTCCTATGACAAGAGCTGCACTTTGGGATGGAATAATTTTGTTAAAATCAGTTTTCTTAAATTTTTGAGATTTTGCTAGAGTTTCAGGTAATATTATCAACATTATCATCAACTTATACTGAAATAATTTTTCTAAATTTATAGGTAGTACTGAACTGGGTTATCTTTTTCTATTATTCTGGTAAGAATTTATGCTTGTTAATTAAGTATTTATAAAAAGAAATGGACATTGGCCACCTACTATTTGCCAGGTGCTTTATACCTATTTAATGTTTGCTGTTTTTAAAATAGTAATGCTCATTATAAAGCATTACTGTCAGAGTTCCCTCCTTCTACCCCAGGTATAATCATTGTCAACACAGTGACATGTATCCTTTCAGATATTTTTTCCATCTCTTTTCAAACTCTGACACATGTGCACATATAATTATATGATTTTAGCATTTTCCAAAATAAAGGCAGTAGTATGTACATTCCTGTCATTTACTTTCAGTAATATATCATAAGCATATCAGTAATATATCATAAATATATTTCCATGTGAATGCATATATATTTCTTTTTAATGTGTGCATTTTTATTTTATACTTTCTTCTCTGTACTTTAATCTAGATATTTTTTTTAAGAAGTAGCATAGTTATTTGAGTAGCTGTCATGATTATAATTGCATAGAGCTGAAGAAATTATTTAGGTTTACCCAGTGAGAGATTTAGCATTTTGCCATAAGGGTCATTCAGAATAACCCCGAACTCATTTCACTTGAATTTGGAGTTGACAATGTTTCTGTGTCCAACATATTTTCTCCAGAATGTGTCACTGTTGCTGGCTCCCCCATACTCAAAATAATTGCCAAGTAATTCTCAGAATCACTTAAGAACTATGTTAGCTGCTAGGATTAGAGGCTACCATCTAACAATTAAAAATAATCAAAATGAATGACAATGGGCATATATGACCCCTATTTAAAATTTCTACTACCTATTTAATTTAATGTACTACTTTACTCTTTGGAAGTTGGGGGAAAAAGAAAAGAGGAAAAGGAAGATAAGAGAAGGATCATTTGGAATATTTTCAGATTATCTTTTATACCTTCCCATGCCTGTATATACTATCGTGTATGAACTGACATGAAGGTGAGTCTTGTCCTTTCCTCAGGGTGTATCATATTACATTGGATTTTGTAGACCTGAAGTAATAATATGAATGCGTGCTGAATAATGTAAGCCCTTCAATATTTACATGGCTATCTTCTGATGGAATTATATGAATTCTTTTTCAAAATAAATTTTTTTCCTGATTTTTAAAGGTTATATTTATACTTACCATAAATAATGCTGAAAACACTAAATTACATAAGTGGTAAAATAAGAATGAATTATAATATCATGTAGAGATAACCATTGTTAATATTCTTATATAATCCTCTAGACTTTTTGTTTTTACAAAATGAAATTATACTGTGTTGTAAACTATTTTGTTGTATAATACAACTTATTTAATCATTTTCTATGGTTATATGAGGAAAAAATATCTGGACATTTAACTCCTTTCCAGTTTGCAGTATTATAAATAATGTCTACACATAGAACTTTAAATTTTAAAGAATTTTATTTAATAATGTTTCATATTTCAAACATTAAAAAATAAAGGAATATTTTACAAATTATGTTGAATTAAATTTTCAAAATATTCTCTTTGTATTATTAACAATAGTAGAGGTACAGTGTTTTTCTAGTTTATTAAAACTGAAATCTTGTTTTTTATTTAGATGCCACCCGGAACAGCAAGACCAGGCTCTCGTGGTGGCCCCTTGGGGACCGGTGGAGTTCTGTCTTCTCAGATTAAAGTTGCAGATCGTCCTGTAACACAACAAGGTTTGAGCGGAATGAAAACTGGAATTAAAGGTATGTGTTTTAAGAAGATGAGTATATTTTATATATGAAATATTATAGTACCATGTTACTAAATCAGAATTACAGTGTGAAAGAGGCTGTTTTACTCAATTCTTGTTCCTTGATTCACAAAAATGTTTTGAGGGTTAAATAAGAGAATAAATGTGAAATACATTGTGAACTCAAGAGGTACATGCATATATTTTTATCTTCATTTTTCTGAACGTAGAGATTTGCTACAACTTCAAGAAATTTGAAATAATTTGAAGAAAAGCTGGAGAATGAAAATTAAATTTCTAGTACCATAATGGAACTATTCTGAAATACTTTTTGATTGTTTCTATATCAAAGTTACACTATTAAGATATTTATGTATTTATGAGAAGTCAAAAAGTGTTACTTTTTCTAATAATACTCTGTTATAAATCTCACATAAGGAAATAAGGTAACACAGATTTATACCGCATCTCTCACTATGCTTCTCTGTATGTGTTTATAAAGATAACAATGTACTATATGTTGATTCAAAAAATTGGTTTGTGTATATGTATAAATCAAAGCATGGTGAACTGTTTTATCAGTGCTTTATTTTCTGCATTTGTGACAGATGACTATCAGGAATGAAGATATTTTATTGGTAGAAAATCAATTATAAGATATTATGCTACCTTTTTAAATATAGCATGTCATGCCTTTCAGGAGACTTAAATTTTCTTACCTGTATTATTATACGCGTAGCTCACTAAATATTAAAAACCAATAGATTATTTAGAAAAGCTTGGTTAATAATTATCAATACTGTGAAAAAATGAGTCAAAATTATATAGTTGTTTAGTCTTTAAAATACTATTCATAGAAATGTTTATGTGTTTAATATTATTAAACATTAAGGTTAGAACATAATGAAATACTATAAAGAATTTACTAAATATTTATACTGTATTAATTTATTCTTTAAAACAAAATATCCTTTGGTCAGTTTCTACCAATATACTCCAAAGCCTTACATAAAAAAGTTTTGATTATTACCACTATGCACCACTATCTGTTATGTATTTTGTTCTTACCTGTTCTAGTACCCCATTTCCCATTTTAATAAGACATTTTCTCCCTTTTCTCCACTTAGACCTCCCTAGCCTTACCTCTCACACCTTGCAGGGCACTTATCTCTTTCAAGATTTGGGACATTTAACCTAGGAGTACTTTCTTAGTCCTACTGAAATATAAGATCATGTTTATAAAAAAGTCTCCGAGACAGATTATGAAAAATCATAATCTCTTGTTTGCACTGAGAAATTCATAGTCTAAATCTGCATTTTCCATTATGATAGCCAATAGCAATTTAAGTTTAAACTAATTAAAATTAAGTAAAATAAAACTTCAGTTTCCCAATAGCACCAGGCACATTTCAAGTGCTCAGTAATCCCATGCAGTTCATTTATTGGACAGTGCTGACATAGAATATTTTCACTGTTGCAGAAAGTTCTCGTGGATTGCCCGATTCTAGACTCCCTTACCCAGTTTTCATTTAGTCAACCTCGCCTGAAGAGTCTCCCTTAATAGCCACACCTTTAATCCCATCTTTGTGGTTTTAATTCAAGCTTCTATTATATTATGATGCTAAGATATTAGTTCTCTTTTCCATTTTCAGTGATTCTTCTTGATTATCAGATTTATTGGGGCATTCATGGGGACTGTCAGACTTGTACAGTGTAATTCTGTGCTTTTAATTTGCTATTTTGGTGGCATTTCTAAACTGAACACTAATGCTTAAAAAAATTTTTTTAGGTCCCCAGAGGCAAATTTTAGACAAATCTTATTATCTTGGGCTTCTTCGGTATGTTAAATAAACATTTTTTTCTATGCATGATTATGAAATTTTAACTATGGTACTTATTGAGATAATTAGATATGTGTTGATCTCTAAGATTTATCTTATATTCTAACATAATTTTGGGTAATTTGGCTGTACTACAATATAGATATATAATGAAATTAGGCTGAGATTTCACATTTTATATATTTGCATATATGTTAGCTATATATTTCAAGGTTACTTTTTAAAAGTTTAATGATAAATATAACCTTTTATGCTTTTTTCACTGATTATTCTGAAATATATTATTTATACTATTGAAATATCACCAGTTAGACATCTAATAAGAAAGGGAATATGTATATATTTATTTATGAACATTAGTTAATGCAGAATTTTACCTGAATATGTATTTGGTCAGTTGCTACACATATGGCCTAATTTTAATTAGTTCATAAGCTATGTTATATATCTCTGTGCAGTTCTAAATGAAGAACTTTCTTCTTTTTTACTCCCTACCTTTTTCTCTGCTGATGTCCTACTGTTTTATCTTCATTTTCCCATTTTACATTATTTGCTTATTGGCTCCTTACCTATATCTTCTTTCTCTCTTATTCTACTTCATTTAACCCTTTCTTCTATTGTATCTTAAAAGTTCATTTTTCTTTCTTAGTTCTCTTGATTCTTTTGTCTCAGTTACCTGATTTTTTTTTTGATTCTCAAACCTGTAGAAGTAAATAAAGAGAAGTGTAGGTTTTCCCCATCTATCCTTAACATCAGTAAGAAAGATAGTAAGACAGTTGTTGCATAGCATCTCTTGATTTCCAGCTATTTTTTAATCAAAAGAAGGAAACAAAATGGAGCTATTCATCATCATTACATTGCCTCTCTTCAGGATTTCTGATTCTGCATCAAAGAGTAGTTCTAGCTATTTGTGTAATTGTTCAACTCTACAGCAATGCTCAACTGGTGGTGATTTTGCTCCTCAGAGAACATTTGGCAATTTTTAGACATTTTTAGTTGTCATGAGTGGGATTCAGAAGATATGCTATTAGCTTCCAGTCAAGGCATGCTGTTAAACATTCTATAGAGCACAGGATAGTCCTCCCCTAAACCCCACGTAAGTATTATTCAGTGACTTAAAATGTCAGTAATGTCACTCTTGAGACACCACGTCCTTGAGTGTAGCAGGAGCTGTGAGCGTGACAATTAGGCATCTACTTCCATCTCTAGATTGTACCAGTTTGACCAGGTTTCCATTCTGGTCTCATGTCATTTTTCTTAATAATTTGAGAGTCTATGTCAGCTTCTTATCAGTTGGGATATACTTCATTCTTAATCAAATAAGCCACTTAAATTAGTTTAAGTCAGATTTCACAAAACCATTTATATTATTGTTTTGTCTGACTAGAATATCTTTTCTTGATCAGAAGTATTGCTGACTTATTTGTTTTCATTTAGAAGTAAAATAAATGAACTTACAACAGAAATTAATAAACTTCAGAAAGAAATAGAAATGTACAATCAAGAGAATTCAGTATATTTGTCATATGAAAAGCGGTAAGTAATTTTGCAGGTAAAATACGTAATATCTTTTTTATTAGTAACGTTTAATATTATATTTTTCAGGAGTTTAATACTGAATTTGTAGTTATCAATAATGTTCATAATGTTGATTTGCTTATTTATCAATTTATGAGTATATTTATTTTATGCTTGCAGAGCTGAGACTTTAGCTGTTGAAATCAAAGACTTTCAAGGACAGCTAGCAGACTACAACATGGTATTTGATTTTTCATAGAGAATTTTCTTTGAATATTTTCATTGCTTTTTACTACTTTAAAAAATGTATTATTTTAAATACCAAATAATACATGATTTACATGCATATTATGAAAGACTGAAATTTATAGAACGTGTAGAGATTAAACTCTCCCTTTGTTTCACTATTATTTCCCTGCCCAGAAATAATTTGGCTTAGCAGATTGATAAGTATTCATCCAGTCTTTTTAAAAAAAGTATGGTTATTTACAACTACTGATTCACATACATGTTATTTCGCTCTGACAATCTGTGTTAAAGTGATAATTTTAAAAGTAGTTCAAATTTATTGGGTACTAAAATGTTAGCTAAGAACATTTTATCTTTCTATGGAGTGTTGTCATCATGAAATATTAAAAATTTAATTATTCAGGATGCGCTGCCTCCATTCTTATGTTTCATTTAAAATACACTATTTGCCTCTGTCAAAAATAGAATGTAACATAAACATACTTCCACCAGGAATGCTTCTTCATGGAAAATTTGTAAAGAAATAATCTTTTTGGCAGTGTTGATAACTCCCCAGTTGATCCAGGTGATCTTGGCCCCATGAAAACTTCTAGTGTCAGAATTTTCTTTCTTCCAACTTTGTAGATGATTTTGGCAGCAGTGGTATCTGGGCTTCATGAAAGAGGAAAACATTTATCTCACTTCTGCTATTAAAAAAGTTTTGCATAAAATAAGAAACATTTTTTTCAATGGTTAGGTAAATTATGATGTACTTAGTGGATATTGTTATATTGTACTTACAAACAAAATTTTGCTGCGTATTATAATTCTCACATTTGTTGGGCTACATAATCCATAAAAAACATTTTGCATGGCTTAATATTCAGTGTAGTTTTTCTTTTTTTAAGTAAATGATGTTCTGTTTTAAATATGAGAGAATTCGTTTTTTATTACATGAAAGGTATTTTTATTCATATTAAGTACATTAGGCAAATTACTTAGTATAAAAATATTAACATGTAAAATATGCTGTATATAGATTTAATGAGTTAACATCTGATACAGAGAAAGCACTTAGCCAGGTTTCTAATGTATAGTAAGCATGCAGTAAGTGTTAAGTTTGATTATTTATATCATAAGTGAAAATGTGATATATATTAATATACATATATTACACTAATAAAGATTATTAGCTTTTTGAATCAATTACACCAAAGTAGTTTGCTTTTAGTAGCCCTCTTATTCAAATTCTGTCTCCACAATTTGCTAAATTTCTTTTTTCTTCCTTTCTTCCTTTGTTTCTTTTTAGGCAGAGGGGAAGGGAGGGAGAAATAGAAGGAGCGAAACATCAATGTGTGATTGTTTCTTGTGCACCCCTTACCTACTGGGGACCCGGCCCACAACCCAGGCATGTGCCTTGACTGGGAATCAAACTGGCGACCCTTTGGTTCACAGGCCGGCACTCAATCCCCTGAGCCACAATAGCCAGGGCTTTACTAATTTCTTTATCTACAAAACGTGGAAAATAATATCTACTTCATAGAGTAATTGTGAAAATTAAGTGAATTAATACATATAACAGGCTTGGAACAGTGTATGTCACAAAATATGTTAACTATTGCTATTATTGGCCAACTTTTTTTTTTAAAAAGTTAATTTATTGATTGATTAATTGATTTTAGGGAGAAAGAGAGAGAAACATTGATTCATTGCTCCATTTATTTATGCATTTATTGGTTAATTGTTTTGTGTGTGGTGACCAGGGATCAAATTCACAACCTTCATGTGTTAGGACTAATCTCTAGCCAACTGAGCTACCTAGCCAGGGTGTCATACCCAACATTTTGAAATAACCTTACCAGTGTTCTGTTTGTGCTTTAATCTGTTGATTTTATTCACTTTTCAGATAACCACAAAAATCATTTTACATTTCTACTGGTGTAAATTTTGTAAATCTGTTAACACCCATTTTCCCTGTTGGTGGGAGAAGTGGGGAGGGAGACAATGATCTTCCCCAAACTTTTGTCTCCTCTGGACCCTTCTTTATAAAACTCAGACATCTCCTCAGAGCAGGCAGACCTTTTCGAGGTACAATCTGCGGGAACAGTAGTAGTTCATTACTGCTCACTTTTTTATATTCCCCAAACTGTAGTTTATGCACAGTATATGCTTACTTATGTAGCTCAGTATTTCTTTTTATATAGAAGATAAAATACTTATAAATACTAATACTTAAATGATTTTATTATTTTAAGATTGAATACCTATATTATGGATTATAGAAAATATACAGACTAATAGAATGTGTGATTTTTTGTTTGTATTTTTGTTTTTAGTTGGTAGATAAACTTAATACCAATACTGATATGGAAGAAGTAATGAATGATTACAACATGGTAAGAAAATGTATAAGCAATAGAGCACATAGATAATATCCTCCAAAACAAAGCATTTATAACTAGAAATAATTTGATAAAACTTTATGGACCTTAGAGATAGACACTACTCTGATCCTAAATACCACTATTAATAATTGCAGTCTCTTAATTGTGCTTTTAAAACTTTTTCCTGTTCATTGGCTCTCTCAAGTGGATACTTTATCGTCTTTCTGAAGGCTGTGTTTGAAGTGGTCCTACACTTGGCATTAGTTAGGGAGTCTCATCTATGTTTCCTTGTATATAAATTAGTTTGCAATCTGGTTTAATATATGCCAAATGGAGCTGAATACTCAGTAGACATACTATGGCACTTGAACAGAGTTTTCTAATAAAGGGAGAACAGCAAGTAATTATCATATGATGACTACTTTTGATTGGTAAATGAGATCTTAGTGGCTAGTTTATTTTGATTATAAAGATTTGGATAAAAATAACATACAACTTATAATTTACATAGCTTATAATTTACATAATCAAATAAGTTCTATTAAAGCATAGAATTTATAAAAGACTCTTTTCTAAGTTGGGATTCTAAAAGCATGTTAATTTAGTGAAATTCTTGGCTTTTAGAACACAGGAGAATTCCCAGTTTAAAAACTTTCAATACCACATGGAAAAAGTAAAAACTTCTTTATATGTGTTGTCACTTACTTGGGATGGGTCCATATCCTAGCCTAAATATGGAAAGGTAGAGTCAACTAGGAGTGCTCAGATGAAATCCTAAATTACTTCAGAATAAAATTTATGTTGGGTCTAAATTTAACACATTGTTAATCAACTATTAAACAACCGATAAATTCTTGAAATTGTTACATAAATTAAGTTTACATTGGATTACTTGACAGAATGTATGTTGTTGATGTGAGACTACCGTACCTGTGAAAAAGAGTAATTGAAACAAACACATTTTAAAAATTTTGCATTTAGTATTAGGATTATTATAATAATCTCTGATAGTTCATAACCAGAATAATTTTTAGAGAAATAGTTTGGTTTCATAGCAATGTTTCATCCCTCACTTCTGTGTTAACTCTTTATTTAGCTTAAAGC
This sequence comes from Carollia perspicillata, assembly GCA_004027735.1. NCBI lineage: Eukaryota > Metazoa > Chordata > Mammalia > Chiroptera > Phyllostomidae > Carollia > Carollia perspicillata. The sequence goes on from PVKM010000968.1 coordinate 22,778, forward strand.
TCAAAATGATCGAGAAACACAAAGTATGGATATCATATTCACTGAAAGACAAGCGTAAGTACAATCCAGTCAGAAATAAAACAGATTTATAAGTGAGCTATCTGAGGTAGTTTAAACTTCTGAGTCATTTATTTCCTTACACATTTTCTTGTTTTTCCCTGTTGCATTATTTTATTTAAAAAGTTGAAATATTTGCAATACAAATTTTATTATCGATTATCTTTATTTGCTATTAAGTACCCAAATTCTGTTCAAATAAAAGTATTATATATTTTTTAAAGATTTTATTCATTTTATTTTTAGAGAGAGGGGAAGGGAGGGAGAAAGAGAAGGAGAGAAACATCAATGTGTGGTTGCCTCCTGCAACCCAGGCATGTGTCCTGACTAGGAATCAAACTGGTGACCCTTTCATTCGCAGGCCAGCATTCAATCCACTGAGCCACATCAGCCAGGGCTAAAAGTACTATATTGATTAAAAAAATAAAATTTCTACTTCTGGGAGTTAAAAATTCTAAGATGGATAAAGACATCTTCATATCTAACATTTGTAATTTTAACCTGGGCTTTTTAACTCTCTATGTTTATGAGATTTAAGCCCCAATCTAATGAAAGGCAAATTACTTATAGTATTTCATTATTTTATACATTATCCAATTATTAAATAGTAATTGTTATACCAGTAATCCAAATCATAGGTATAGATTATATCTGCATATTTATATATAACCTGGTTAAAGATCAAATACCAAGGTAACAGTGGCAGTGACAGTAATGCCTTCAAAATAATAAGTAGATGTCTATTCAGACTGCTGTAACAATATTATAGACTGGGTGTGTGTGCGTGTATTGAAAATTCTTTTTTTAAATTACAGTTGTCTGCCCTGGCTGGTATACCTCAGTGGATTGAGCGTGGGCTGCAAACCAAAGGGTGGCCAGTTCAATTCCCAGTCAAGGCACATGCCTCACTTTTGGTCCAGGTCCCCAGTAGGGGGCGCGCAAGAGGCAACCACACGTTGATATTTCCCTCTTTTTCCTTCCCTTCCCCACTCTAAAAATAAATAACATATTTAAAAAAATAAATACATAAAATTAGTTCTCTCACATTCTTTCCCATTGCTCTCCCCTGCCCCACCCATCCCCCTGCTCCCACATCCCATTGTCCATGCCTGTGGGTCCTCTATATACATGCCCTTGACTTACCCCTCTCCCTATTTTCTCCCTTATTCTCCTCCCCTCTCCCTTCTCCCCTCTGGTAACTGTTCACTGTCAGTTTGTTCTTTATTTCCATGTCTCTAGTTCAATTTTGATAATCTGTTTTGTTCATTAGATTCCACTTACAGGTGAGACATATGGTATTTATCCTTCAGCACCTGGCTTGTTATTTTTTTTCAAATATTCTTAGAAAGAGGGTAAGGGAGGGAAACATCAATGCGTGACTGCCTCTAGTATGCTCTCTGCTGGGGACCTGGCCCACAACCCAGGCATGTGCTCTGACTGGGAATTGAACCAGTGACCCTTTGGTTCGCAGTCCAACACTCAATCTACTGAGCCACACCAGCCAGGGCACTGCATGGATTATATCACTTAGCATTATACTCTCCAGTTCCATCCATGCTGTCGTGAAGGATAGGGGTTCTTTCTTTCTGCTGCATAGTATTCCATTTTGTAAAAGTACCATAATTTTTTGATCCATTCATTTACTGATGGGCGCTTAGGCTTTTTCCAGCACTTGGCTATTGTAAATAACACTGCTATGAACATAGGGGTGCATAGGTTCTTTTTCATTGGTGTTTCAGGATTCTTAAGTGGAATCACTGGATCAAAAGGCAGTTCCGTTTTTAGTTTCCTGAGAAGATTCAATACTGTTTTCCATGGTGGCTACACCAGTCTGCATTCCCACCAACAATACACTAAGGTTCCCTTTTCTCCACAACCTCACCAGCACTTGTTTGTTCATTTGTTAATGATGGCCATTCTGACCAGTGAGAAGTGATATCTCATTGTGATTTTAATTTGTATCTCTCTGATGGCTAGTGATGTTGAACATTTTTTCATGTGTCTATGGGCCCTCTATATGTCCTCTTTGGAGAAGTATCTGTTCAGGTCCTTTGCCCACTCTTTTTTTTTTTAAAGATTTTATTTATTTATCTTTAGAGGTGGAAGGGAAGGAGAGAGAAAGAGAGAATATCAATGTATGGTTGCCTCTCATGGGTCCCCTGCTGGGAACTGGCCCACAACCCAGGCATGTGCCCTGACTGGGAATCGAACCGTGGTTGTTTGGTTCGAAGGCCCATGCTCAATCCACTGAGCTACACCAGCCAGGGCCTTTGCCCACTCTTTAATTGGATTGTTTTACTTGTGTGAAGTCATGTGAGTTCTTTGTGTATTTTGGCGCTCAACCTCATTGGCAATTATGTTTTCCCCTATGGTTCCCTTTCCATTTTGTTCATGTTTTCCTTAGCTGTGCCAAAGCTTTTTAATTTGATGTAATCCCATTTATTTATTCTTTCCTTTATATCCTTTGCTCTGGGAGAGGTATGGGTGAAATATTGGTGCATGGAATATCTGAGATTTTCCTGCCTATCTTCTCCTCTAGGACTTTTATGGTGTTGTGACTTATATTTAAATCTTGTATCCATCTTGAGTTTATATTTGTGTATGGTGTGAGTTGGTGGTCTAGTGTCATTTTGATGTTGTTGTTGCTGCATGTACTTGTCTGGATCTCCTGAACACCATTTATTGAACAGACTATTTTTACTCCATTTTATGCTCCTGCCCCCTTTGTCAAATGTTAATTGACCATAGAGACATGGGTTTTTTTCTGGTTTCTCTACTGTGTTCCATTTGTCTATGGATCTGTTCTTACACCAATACCAGACTGTTTGGATTAGAGTGACTTTTTAGTATAGGTTGATGATATCAGGTATTGTGATCCCTTCTACTTTCTTCTCAAAAATTTCTGAGGCTATTTGGGGGCAGTTATGGGTGGGTCCATATAAATTTTTGAAATATTTATTCTATATCTGTGAAATATGTCATTGGTATTTTTATAGGGATTATGTCGAATCTATAGATTGGGTAGTATGGACATTTTGATGATGTTAATTTCTAATCCATGAACATGGTATATGCTTCCATTTACTTGTGTTTTCCTTAACTTCTTTCTTCAGTGTTATGTAGTTTTCTGAGTATACTTGTTTACTTCCTTGGTTAAGTTTATCCCTAGGTACTTTATTTTTCTTATTGCTATAGTAAATGGGATTTTTTTCTAAGTTTGTTTCTGATATTTCATTGTTGCTATACAAAAATGCCTTCGATTTCTGAATATTGACTTTGTATCTTGCTGTTTTACCAAATTCACTCACTAGGTTGAGTAGATTTTTGGTGGAGTCTGTAGGGTTTTCTGTGTACACTATCATGTCATCTGCAAACAATGACATTTTTACTTCCTCCTTTCCAAGTTGGATGCCTTTTATTTTACTTGTCTGATCACTGGCTAGAACTTCTGATAATATGTTTGAATAGAAGTGGTGAAAGTGGACACTCTTGTCTTGTTCCTGCTTTTAGGGGGAAAGATTTTACTTTTTGCCCGCTGAGTATGATGTTGGCTCTACGTTTGTCATGTATGGCCTTTATTATGTTGAGGTATGCTCTGTGTACTCCCAGTTTGCTGAGTGTTTTTATCATAGATGGGTGCTGTACTTTATCAAACATGTTTTCAGCATCTATTGATATGATTGTGGGGTTTTTGTCTTTCACTGTGTTTATGTGATGTATTACATTTATTGATTTGTGTATATTGTACCATCCTTGCATTCCTGGGGTGAATCCTATTTGATCATGATGTATGATCATTGTAATGTATTGCTGGATCTGGTTTGCCAGTATTCTGTTGCCTTGTTTTATCTTCTAAGTTCATCAGCAACATTGGCCTGTAGTTTTCTTTCTTTGTTGTGCCTTTATATGGTTTTGGAAATAGGATAATTATGACCTCATAAAAAGAGTTTGGGAGTCTTCCCTCTTCTTGGATTTTTTGGAATAGTTTGGAAGGATCAGGGTTAGCTCTTCCCTAAATGTTTGGTAAAATTCTCCTGTGAAGCCGTCTAGTTCAGGCTTTTGTGTGCCAGGAGTTTTTTGATTACTGCTTCAGTTTCACTCTGTGTTATCAGTCTATTCAGGCTTTCTGCTTCTTCTTGATTCAGTTTTAGAGGATATTTGTTTCTAGAAATTTGTCCATTTTGCCCAGGTTTTCAAATCTCTTGGCATGTAGTTGTTTGTAGTAATTCCTTACGATCCTTTTTATTTCTGTGGTGTTAGTTGTAATTTCTTCTCTTTTGTTTCTGATTTTATTTTTTTTATATTTTATTTATTTTTTAGAGAGAGGGGAAGGGAAGGAGAAAGAGAGGGAGAGAAACATCAATGTGTGGTTGCCTCTCACGTGTCCCCCACTGGGGATCTGGCCTGCAACCCAGGCATGTGCCCTGACTGGGAATCAAACCGGCGACCCTTTGCTTAAAAGGCCCATGCTCAATCCACTGAGCCACACCAGCTAGGGCCACCTCTGATTTTATTTATTTGGGTCCTCTTTTTTTTTCTTGATGAGTCTGGTTAAAGGTTTGTTGATTTTTGTTTATCTTTTCAAAAAACCACCTTCTGGATTTATTGATCCTTTGAATTGTTCTTTTAGTCTCCATATCTTTTAATTCTGCTCAGATCTTGATTATTTCCTTCCTTCTACTTGCTCTGGGCTTTGTTTGTTGTTGTATCTCTGGTTCTTCTAGATGTAGGGTTAGGTTGTTTGTTTGAAATGTTTCTGTCTTTTTTAGGTACACCTGTGTCACCATGAGCTTCCCTCTCAGGACTGCCTTTGCTGAATCCAATAGTTTTTGGACTATTGTGTGTTGATTTTCATTTGTTTCCAGCAACTATTTTATTTCTTCCTTGATCTCATTGTTTGCCCATTCATTGTTTAATAACATGTTATTCAGTCTCCATGGATTTGATTGTTTTTTAGTTTTTCCCTTGAGGTTGGTTTCTAGTTTCAAACTGCTATGATTCAAGAAAGTGCTTGATATAATTTCAATTTTCTTGAATTTGTTGAGGCTTTTTTTGTGTCCTGTCATATGTCTATCTTTGAAAATGTCCCGTGTGCATTTGAAAAAAATGTGTATTTTGCTTCCTTGGAGTGAAAAGTTCTGGATACATCAGTTAAGTCCATTCGCTCTATAATGTTGTTCAGAGCCACAATGTCTTCGTTGATATTTTGTTTGGAAGATCTATCCATTGTTGACAGTGGGGTATAAAATTCCCTACTATAAGTGTGTTGCTGTCAATATCTTACTGAAGTCCTCCAAGATTTGCCTTGTATATTTGGGTGCACCAATTTTGGGTGCATATATGTTTACAATGTTTATATCTTCTTTTTATTTTAAAGATTTTATTTATTCATTTTTAGAAAGAGGGAGAGGGAAGGAGAAAGAGAGGGAATGAAACATCAATGTGTAGTTGCCTCTCATACCCTGCTACTGGGGACCTGGCCCACAACCCAGGCATGTACCCTGACTGGGTATTGAACCAGTGATGCTTTGGTTCATGCTGAGTCCACTGAGGCCCACGCTCAATCCACTGAGCTACACTAGCCAGGGCTGTTTATGTCCTCTTGATGGAGTCTTCCTTTAAGTATTATGAAGTGACCTCTGTCTCTTTATGGCCTTTGTTTTGAAATCTATTTTTTCTGATCGAAGTATTACTAACCCAGCTTTTTTTCCCTGTCCTTTTCCCTGGAATATTTTTTTTCCAATCCCTTCACTTTCTGTCTGTGTAGGTCTTTTGTTCTGAGGTGGGTCTCTTGTAGGCAGCATATGTGTGGGTCATGCTTTCTCATCCATTCAGCTATTCTGTGTCTTTTGATTGGAGCATTTAATCCATTTACATTTAAGGTTATTATGGATAGGTACATATTCATTGTCATTTTTGTACCTATGTCCTCTCTGTCTTTCTCTTTTCCTTCCTTTCCTTAGAGCAGTCCCTTTAGCATCTCTTGCTGAGCTAGATTGGTGGATGTGTATTCTTTCACACTTCTGGTACATTGCCTCTGCTCCTACACCTCCCATCTTAGTCTGTCCTAGTTTACTTCCAATAATATGTAGTTTCTGATTAAATAGCTGCCCATTTCACAGGGTAGTTGAGGGGAGGGACAATCTGTAAGAATGTGTCAGCTCTTTCTTGCTTGATGTAGACTGCAGCTCTATGTGCAGCCTGAGGCTGGGCAGTGTCCTGGATCCCCCTTGCTGCTCACCTTCTGAATTTCCTGCCTTTGATGGTTTCAGTGAAATAGGGCCCAAGGACCCAGTGTACTTTGTTTTCCTGTGGGGAGTTCAAAATGGACCCTTTTAGACCTTCATCTTATTGTCTTACTCTTATAGAAATGCCCACTGCAGGTTGTTAAACCTGTGCAGTCAGTTCTGCAGATCCTCCATGTGCCTGCAGGTCATGGCGGGTTGGTCTCAGTTTTCCTTTTCTGGTGGTTCTGCCAAGGAAGGGGGCACACTCTGACCTTCAGTAATCACAGGTGCACAGTTCCCAGTCCACTGCCCTCACTGCACTCTAGCCTGCATTCCACTCTGCACCACTATGCAGACTGGGGTGCAAGAAACCACCTATCTTTGCATCCCTTTGACCAATCCTCCAGGTGCACTGAGTGGGAGCAAATCTCACCCACAATTCTTTTTTTTGGTTGGGCAGCTGCATGGGAGTTCCTGCCCAGCAAGCTTCAGCTTGCCTTTTTAAAAAAAAGTCTCTGGGTGCTCATACTACAGCACTGAGCCACTGCTGGGCTTCCCATACACTGTGCCTCTCCAGTAAGTCAAGAGTCTATCAGCCACAGGCAGTCATGGCCCTGTTTTATTCTCCAGCTACAGGTATAGAGAGTATCGCTCCCACTGTCTGGTACTGTCCTAGTAGGCCTCCGCAGCCACAGCTAGGGTGTGCCGCTAGCTGTGTGTGTAGCCCGTTTCTCCCTGATGATTTTGTGTATCTAAGTCACCCTGGATAGATTTGGAGATTTCCTGCCCTGAGGGGGATGGAGCCACTTAGGCTGCTCTATCCGCCTGGGCTATCCACAAATGCTGGCACCTCAGCAACTTGTAGTGGCCCTGTGCCTGGGGACTTTCCCCTTCCACCTGGAAAACCTCCTTACTGCCCATTTTGAAGGAGCCTCTGTACTCTGGCTTCCAAACCTCATGTCAGCTAAGATTCCGTTGGCTGTTCACCTTGTTTTTCGGAAGATCAGCCAAGTGTCTGAGTTGGGTGCCAGAGCAAGTGAGCTTATTTCCCACCTACTTCATCACCATCTTCCTCATAGACTGGGTGTCTTACAACAGCAGCAGTTTATTGTTCGCAGTTCTGGAGGCTAGGAAGTCCAAGATCAAGGCATTATGATTCCTTTCTGGTGAAGGCCCTCTTCCTGGTTCATACCTGGTTCCTTCTTGCTTATGTCTTCACATTGCAGAAGGGTCCAGGGAGCTCTGTGGGATATTTTTTAAGGGCACTAATCTTATTCATGAGGGCTCTCTCCTTATGACCCAATCATCTCCCAAAGGTCCCACACAATAATACCATTACCTTAAGGGATTAGGATTTAACATGAATTTTGGAGGGATGCAAACATTCAGACAATAGCAATGGTTAATATAAATTTCTTCATCTACTTTTTAAAAAAGATTTTATTTACTTATGTTTTTAGGAAGAGGGAAAGGAAAGAGAAATAGAGGGAGAGAAATTCCAATGTGTGAGAGAGACATTGATCAGTTGCCTCTTGCACATCCTCAACAGGGGACCTGGCCCACATCCCAGGCATGTGCCCTGATAATGGAATTTAACCGGAGAACTTCTGGCCCACAGGCTGGCTCTCAACCCACTGAGGCACACCAGCCAGGGCAGAGGAGCTATTTTGTACAGACATATATTACATATATTTGTCCCCCAAATTTATCAACAATAATCTCTTTGAGAGCAAGGATAATTAACCAAAAATACCCCAATTCTGTACCACCAAATATACTGTAATGTCACCTCTTCATGTACAGTAAATATTTGATGAAGAATAGGATGTTAAAATATAATGATAAAACATTCGAAAGGTCAAATAATTCTTGTGTTGATAAGGAACAGAGAGATCGCTCTTCAGTTATCATTTGATGCTGCTGTAAAGTGCTGCCTTAACACATACTAGAAGTTTCTTCCCTTTACAAAGAAAATTCCATATTCATGGTGAACAAGCTCTTTACTTGAAAGCTTTCCTTTTTGTTTTAGTTGTCTTTCTGGTTTTAAACAGTTTAGTTTAAATGCTTATCATTTATTGTGTATACTCTCCTAGGTACCTAAAGAATAAGAAATAATAAGCTATACCCCATTGAAGACCTTATAGTATTTATAACATTTAGGTCCTTGTTTATTTCATCATTTACTACAAAGTTATATAATACCCAGGTCAGATTTGTAAATATTATATGCACATGTTTCGTAGCTATTTCATCCAATGTAATAAATCACACGTTATAAGTTTGAGAATGTCATAGGTTTTTAAGTGTATCTGGTTCATTTGGTTAAAGAAAAAGTTGTTAAAATATGATAGTTTGTCCTGAAAATGTCAGCAGTTTCAAACTTAATATCTGAGGCTGACTGAAATGTGTTCTCCTGACCCTTTTAAGAAGAAATTTAACTTAACAACAAAAGTTATTTTTGTGATGTTTACTTTTATATTCATCAGGAGCATAGATTTATTTTATGTGTTAATCAGATAAGCAAAATCTCAGTAACACAAGCATCTGCCTTGACACTCCTCATTCAAAGGGAGCAGGAAATGCCATACTAGTAAAGGCAGGTGTAAAAAACTTCTGTTTTCATTCTGTTCTATTTGAGTGCCACCATTTAGTGTGGAATGACCATCTGGTTTATTATGGAATACCTATTGATAATAAGTTTGTTATAATATATAGCCTCGATATATTACTGAAATACTTAGACACTTAGCTTTAATTCAGTTTCACAAAGCTGCATGAACTAAAGATTCTCTTCTAGTTATGATGTCTATACTTTTCTAGTTTGGTATTAGTCAAATCAGTTATATTTTAAAAACATATGTAATTAAATTTTAAACCCATTTATTTATTTTGTTTAGTTAGATATTTATCAAATACCCAATACTCATTTATAAGAGGCTCTTGAATATAAGAGATTAGTCTTTGCTGACTTATAATTACATTTCATTTTAGTCTGTTTCTCAAATATTAATATTTGCCTCTTAAATTATGAAATATTTTGGTAAAATGATAGATTATTCAGGAAAAGATGCCTCATGTTTCAATTATCTCATAATTGAGATAGAAAACAATGAACTGTAATTGTTAATATCTGTTAGGAAATATTACATGTAAAATACTTATATTCTTTATTGAAAACAAGTTTCAGTAAACACAAGCAAATATGTGTGATAAATTAGTTTGTTTTTCTATTTCACAGGTATATCCTAAACAGTTTTTATTTTCCTCAATACACATTTGAGCTGAATTTAGTATTGATATGACCCTTAAAATGACTGTTCTGCAGAATGTGACATATATCTGCATTATTTATAGTCTCTTTTTTCCTAAGAAAGTACCAAGTAGATATACATTTTAAAAACTGTATTGTAGAGAAATTTGAACACACTCAAAAATAAAATAGTGTACTACAATCCTACGTACCCATGTTCTAGCTCCATCAGTTCATATCCAACCCTGTTCCATCCACACCTTTAGTCATTGTTCCCTTTTCTGTTTTATGATGAAAATCTAAAATTTCATTTCACCCATAAATATATTTTAGTGTTTTAGAGAAATTTTCCTATAAAAGATATAGATAAATACATTTAACTTCCCCACATATGATAAATTTTGTTACAGTTTTTAATGTCACTCTTTGAATTAATTTAATAAAATTATGATTACAGACAATTGATTATAAGGAATTGGCAAATAATTCAATTTTAGACTCTTCTATAATAGTCTTAAGGCCAGTGTTTTCCAAACTATATTCTTTGAACCCTTATTGTGCTATGAGCTCTTAGTAGGCATCCCTCGAAGAAAGAATTTGGTTGTCAGCTAAGGTTGGAAAATGCTTGATGCTTTGTTTTTGAAGAGTACAGAGTAGTTAGGCTTAGTAAAGTTTCAGATAAGTCTTATAGTAAAGGTAAGTCTTGTTTCAGTTTGTTTAGACCCAGTATTTCCCATAATAATTATATAGTAATTTGATCAGCTATCTTTTCCCCCCTATAAATACTTCTGAATGTCTCTCTGGAAGTTAATGTTCTAGAAAACAATTTGGGAAAAATTCCTTCATCTTCAGGATCCCAAACAACTGTTCATGGACCATCAGAAGATTTCTTAGTCACAGAACAGACTCATTTGAATAAAAATCCCCCAAAGAGAGGCAGAAAGATATAGAATTATCTTTTTAAAAAATGTGATTTATAGATAATTATGGTACCCACTTAGGAAGCCATCATACTATGCAATTGTGACAATTCTGCATTATGGTGACAATGTTTCTTTATAACCCAAATTGGTAGTAAGTTATTAGGGATTGTGCCCAGACATTGTGCTCTGCTTTAAATTGCTACTAAATTTTCAGGAATTTTATTGTGCTGATTCAGGAAGCATTTAAAAAAATGTTTTCCCATTCTATGAATTCATTCTCTGAACATAAAAAGTCAACCCAAGCATATTGTCAATTTAAGCTATCTCTGTTCCTTACTCTGATTCAATTATATCAAATATCTTGTAATATGAGAAGCATTTTATTTTAAGTCATGAAAATTTATTTTAGGCATTATTTTTTACTAGTATTTATGGTCTCCTGAGTACTGTTGACAATAGTAATGTTGACATTGTAACTGTTAGCTACTAAGAAGTGTCAGTCACTGTATTTGGACTTTTTCAATAACAACTAGAAAAACATAATTTTATGATATTTATGAATGTTGCAATTAATATGAAGATCTACTAGCTATAGTCTGGTATGTTATATGTGAAAATCTCCATGTTTAAACTGTGAGTGAATTGATAACATTTTTTAAAGAATCAAACATTGAAGTTAATTTTCTTCACATAATTCATGAGTATCTATATATTTGTCTTCAATGAATCCATCATCATCTACTGCAAATGAATTTAGTTGTTCGAATGTTACTGTAATTTCTTCGGAGCTTGGATCTGAGATCTGTGAAAGAGAACTTGGATTTTCAATAAAGTCATCTTCATAGGTTCCTGCTTCCTGCTCTTCCAGGCGATGATGATTGTAACTAAGCAGAAAATTATACCATATTGGGCATTTGATAGCAATAAAAATGAGGAGTGAAGTCATCAGTACAGTTACTACAACACCAACAAGAAAAGCCCAGCTTTTTCCAGGAGGTTCATGTTCTTAAATGGGAGAGAGAGGGAGAATGAGAGAGAGGAGACATTTCGTTAAATTGACAAAAAAATAATTATATATCCTAATGACTCCCCAATACTGGTATTAGAAATGAATGTACATTATCATTTTCCTTACGTGAAAGTTACTAAAACTATAATATAAATATATTTCATACAGTGATGAAAGAATGCCTTCTTCCTAAATAAATCCTGTCTTTGCAGGTATTGTTTATCTATTCCCCTAGGAACATTGTTTCTTTATACCTGTTAAGATCTGTGACTTGACTAGTTAAAATTAAGGCTGAGAAGTTAAATAATTTGCCTAGTAGCATTTCGCTGGTAACTAGCAGAGCCTAGTTTGAAAACCAAGTATTTTGTAAATCTTTTGTTAAGATGAGGAATTGTACTTTTACATTGTTTTTTAGTAACTTAATATGTGGAAAAATAATGAGCACTACTTTGGTTTATTTAGTATGCTATCTTCAGCTACATTAATATTCAAAACCAATACATTACCTGATTTTCTTAAGTTCTTCAAAGAGCTATTAAATGTTGAATTGTGAATGGACTGGAAATTAATATAAAGGTCCTCCATTATAGGTAAAGGAAATGTTGGGTAGCATTCAGTATTATAAGGTACTGTTTTGATATTGTAGCACTTCAGGATATCTGGGTAGCTGCATGTGGTGATGTTCTCATTTTCTAGTAAATCAAAAGAAGTACAGATTTATTATGGAAAATGAAATTATGGTTAACATTTTATACTTATTTGTTACAGACTTTTTTGACATATGTGATTACTAGATACTGTAGGAAAGTAACTCTTATATTGCCTAGCAACATAAAGAAAAGATGTACATTCCTGTTTATAAAGTTATTTTATAAATGTAGTTGAAGTCCAGTATCTGTTTATTATTTAGTTTATGTTAGTAAAGATGTTATGGTTAAGATTGTGCTGGAAAAGTCTTGACCTCAGGCAGAACATCATTTGCAGTTAACAAAGGGTACCTGTTTTCACCTACTCTCTGGCAGGATATCCTAAGAAAAGCAAGTACTTAAAAAAAATTATTCTCACGTATTGAAAATATAAACTTAATATGTGAAGGACATTATCATTTTACATATGCAGAACACAAATTTCTTATTTTCTCTTTTTTTTTTGTCTGGATAGGCAAAGGGAGAGTATCTATTCAATAATTACTTTTCAATGTTTCTTCCTGTTTTCCTTAAGCAGGAGTAGTTTCCTTTTCTTTAAAAATGAAATGACCCTTCTGGTCAAGATGGTGGCGTAGGTAAACATGGCTCACCTCCTTGCATAACAACATCAAAATTATAACTAAACTATAGAACAACCATATTCAGAACCATCAGAAATTGGGCTGAATGGAAGTCCTACCACTATAAAATTTAAAAAGAAGCCACATCAGGACTGGTAGCAGGGAAAGAAACATGGAACAGCCTGGTGTACCACCCATGGTGGCTAATAAAAAGGAGGGATATCTCAGGAGTGAGGAGTCCCAGCTCCACACAAGGCCCCCCAGCCCTGGTTTCCAGTGCCAGGAAGGTAAGTTTGCATAACTTCTGGCTGTAAAAACCAGCAAGGATTGAGACTGGAAAACAGAAACTGCTAGAATCCCAGACAGTTGTTCTTAAAGGGCCCATATAAAAACTTAATTGAAATCACTCCCTTTGAGCTCCAGTGCTGGGTCAGCAGATTGAAAGGCATCAGAGACAGACATATGGGGAGGAAGTAAATTATCTGGAATCAAAGCAAGAGCTGGGAGTAAGCTTTCTTTAGACAGAAGTGCTGGCAAAAGCCATTATTTTTCTGAGCCCTCCTGCCACTTAGCCAGCAGGCAGGCACCATGTCTGAGACTCCATCAACCTGGCTTACACCATTTGCCCATGTTGATGATTCCCTAAGGCCCTGTCCCACCCTACTTTTAGGTCCACTGAAGCTGTTTCCAACGGTGGCTTTTCAATATGAGTGGCTCATCTTGGCCCATGCTTCAGATTTTCCTACATTCTCACAAACAAGCAGCATCTGGCTTTAACAAGCCCCGTACCTCTCACTAAGTTGCCCCAGGTCTGGCACTAGCAGCAGCTGGTGTTGGTCCACAATGTGACCTCACCTGGGCACCTACAAGTCCAGCACAAGTAGCAGCCATCTGCAGATCTCTTTACAGCTAATGCTGTGACTCAGGACAGAACACAGGTGGTGGCTAACTTCAGATGTGCCAGCAGCAATCAAGGTTCAACTAAAACAGAAGGATGTACACAACTCACACAGTGGGCACACCTTGAGTACCCTACTTAGGTAATACGAGAGGCTGTGCCACTGGACCCTACAGGACACCTACTACATTAAGCCACTTTATCAAGCCTGGGAGACAAAATAGCTCTACCTAATACAAAGAAACAAACACAAGGAAACTGCCAAAATGAGGACACAAAGAAACATGGCCCAAATGAAAGAACAGATCAAAACTCCAGAAAAAAGCTAAACAAAATGGAGAAAAGCAGAGTTAAAGACATTGGTTATAAGGATGCTCAAGGAACTTAGGACTCAAAAGCATGAAATAGATCCAGTCAGAAACAGAAGATACACTAATTGTAATAAAAGAACAATTTACAGGGAATAAAGGAGAGTGGACAAAGCCAAGAATCATACCAGCAACTTGGAATATAAGGAAGCAAAAAACAGCCAATCAGAACAGCAAGAACAAGAAAGAATCCAAAAAAATGAGGATAGTGTATGAAGTCTCAGGGACAATTCAGGTATACCAACATTCACATAATAGGGATAGTGGAGGGAGAAGAGAAAAAGAAAAATTGGAAATCTATTTGAAAAAATGAAAAAATAATGAAAGAAAACTTCCCTTACTTGATTAAGGAAATAGACACGCAAGTCCAGGAAGCCCAGAGAGTTCAAAAGTAATTGGACCCAATGAGGAACACACCAAAGCACATCGTAATTACATTACCCAAGATTAAAGATGAGAGAATCTTAAAAGTAGTAAGAGAAAAGGAGATAGTTATCTACAAAGGAGTTTTCATAAGACTATTAGCTGATTTCTCAAAGGAAACCTTGCAGGCAAGAAGGGGCTGGAAAGAAGTATTCGAAGGAAGAGGAATGCTAATGTGGGGGTGCAGGGCAAAAGGGGTTAAAGGGGAGAACATGGGACAACCATAATAGAATAGTCAATAAAATAAATGTAAAAAATACAAATTGGTAGTTACAGAATAATCACAGCGATGTAAAGTACAGCATAGGAAATAGAGTAGCCAAAGAACATATGCTGGACTGATGAGCACGGACAGTAGTGTAGGGATTGCCTGAGGGAGTGGGGATGCTGGGTAGAGGGGGGCTAAGGCGGAAATTTGGGACCACTGTATGGCATAAACAATATAATTTAAACAAATACTGCAGAGAGAAGAAGGACATAAGGCTTTCTGGAGTGAAACAACCAAAAATCAATCATATTTGGTTTTGATTTAAATTATGATTGCTTACCTAGTGTCACATTTGATGTGTTAAACCAGTTCTGCAAATTTGATAGAGTACAAGAGCAGTTCCATGGATTTCCATCTAAAATGATTAATTCCAGGTGAAACAATGGTAGTCCATCTAAATAGCTCATCAAATTGTCTTGCAGATTCAGAAGTTTCAGGTTTTCGAGGGGCACAAATATATTAGGATTCAGTTGTACTATTTTGTTTTGGCAGAGATATAACTGTTTTAGTTTATTTAAACCTGTAAATGCACCCTGTTGAATTACTTGGATGGAATTTCTACAGATATTTAAAATTTTTAGGTTGGAGAGGTTACCAAAACTATTATTACGTAAGATGATGACATTGTTCTCAATCAAATAGAGCTCAGTGAGTAAACAATAGATCTGTAGAACACTTGTGTCCATAGTATTCAGAGTAATTTTGTTATAACTGAGATCAAGTATAGTAACATTTTTATTGATATCCACTGGAATAAAAGAGTAATTCTTTTCAGTGAAATTACATTTGACTTCCTAAAAAAGAAAAAAATAGAAATGCATTAATCAAACTATTAACAGAATTTTCAAATTTTTGTATCCTGGCTCTTAGATATTGGAAGAAAATCATTTAGGAAAAAAATCTGTCTAATTTCTCAATATAATCGTTTAAAAAGGGAAAAGCAAATGCTTTTCTTTCTTTCTTGGGATGAAATACTGAAGATTAAGGAAATGTTGAAACATTTGAGCAAGGAGATTCTAGTTTGTCATATAGTTATCTTCTAAGTATTATGTAAACATTACAGAAAGAAAGACTTGGTATATTCCCATTTGTATATGTGGAAATATATGATGAATAATAATTCAATTAACTATTTTAGTATTTCAATGTGCAGGACTGACAATATATAATGAGGATGTTAAAAATATGTAAGCTTTTAAAATCTGGTATTACTATTTGATATTTTTTAGTTGATATAAAAATTATATTAATTTTGGGTGTACAACATAGTGATTAGAAATTTATGTAAATTAAAATAATCCTATCTGGTATCCATCTGATACCATACATTGTTTAAAATATGTACTTTTTAAAAATCAGCAGAGCTACCAATACTACACAAGGCTTTTAATTAAGAAAAATATTTAATATATAACTGTCGAGGCTTAATAGCTCAAAATTTGGTGTCTTAAAAGAAAATATAACAGAAATTGAGCTGTGTATTTAATTTAAAGTGCTAGAAAACTGAAGAAGTGCTTTCTTTATGTGGATATAGATTCAAAAAAGTAATTATTTTGACTGTTTTGCCATTGAAATGTCCTCCCAATAATAATAATGCAACAAAACTTATTTTTTCTCATAAATGTGATTTAAAATTTTTTACATGATAACTGGTTTTTGTGTCTTAAAACTAATCTCTGATTTTATAGTGAAATTTTACAGATGTCTTCTTTAATGAACTTGTAAGTGTCAGTTTAAAAAAATGAAGACTGTCAAATTAGAATCTGGTTCAGAGATAAGAGATTTTGAATATACACAACTAACTGAAGAGATTATTATTATTATTATTATTATTATTATTATTACTATTTCTTCTACTGCTTTTGGATGTTCAAAATGTACCTCTGAAAATATTTTCACTATCTTAATTATAAAAACTTACTGTTTTAGAAGTCTTGCTTTCCTCTGATAATAATAGCACAGAGAAGGGCCAAAATAAGATCAGGATGCATGTGGTTTTCATATTGCAGGCCTGATACAAAAGAGAGTGTGTTAATGTCAATAGGAGACCAGAATGTTAGAGATTATTGAGGACATTTTGATTTCCTTTTTTCTTTTAATACTTTTTTTCTTAATATACAAAATGTGAAACAACTGCGTGTCCCTTCACCATCCCTGTACTCTAGTCTTAACAAGCTAGAAAGCTCCTGTGGGGAACGGAAGCCAGTAATTGTTAGTGTCTCATTAGTCCCCAGATCTACTGAAAGGAACTTTAAAACAATTGAAGTAGTTGAACACTTTAAAATTTCAATATATGTAAACAAAACAAAATCCAGAATGTATTTATGTATATGTGTTTAAGTATATTCTTACATTGCTACTTCTTGATCTTTTTAGTTTTAGGTGTTCTTTATTGGTATTATCCATTTACCTAAAAGTGTGGGAGATGAGAGTCTGTAGCTTTTTCAAACACTCCCTACCTTCATGTCTAACACAACAAATATAAACCTCCTGTCTCTTCATTCTTCAAACATAATAACTTGTAATTTGGGTTAGATTAGAATTCAGAGTATCACAAATGTGTAAACACTATCAAGGACTGAACCATGGAATAGGATTACATTTCTGTTCCTGCTCTTTTCTTTTTTTACTAAATTAACTGTACTTTTTTTAATGTGCTTAGTTTTTTTTTAATGAATTTATACCCAAACTCGTCCCTAACAAATTACTCAATAGTTAATGCATTTTAGATATTTAATCTGTGTCATCTGCTTATAGCAATGTCTCCCAGAGCCCTCTGCCATACTGGAACCTAAATGAGCTGATGACTACGCCCTCTATGTAGCTGTTGACTTCCACCCTCTCTCTACCCTCATCATAGAGATTCCCTTTTGTCTTTATTATTGGATTCCTGTTTTCTAGAATGCCCTGTCTTAGATTACTGTCCTTTTTTTTTTAAATGGAGTTTCCTGAAATAGCTCACTGAGAAGGTCTGTAGGCAGGAAATTGTTTACACCTTGCAAGATAATTTGCCTAGAAATAAAGTTGTAAGTAGGAAATAATTTTTCTCAGATTATTGATAGCATTGTCCATTATCTTTGGATCTCTAGTATAACTGTTAAGAACTATAATGCTATGTCTTTCTAATTTTTTATCTCTTTATATAACTTGCTTCTTAACCCTCAAAACTTTTAAAATCAATATTCTGAAATTTCATGATCCTTTTTGAGTCTGTTTTCATGAATGAAACTGGGCATTTGGTAGGTGCTTTCAATCTGGAAGCTATGCTCTTTAGTTCTTAGAAATTTTCTGAATTATTTCACTGATGATATTGATAATTTCTTCCTAATTTTTTTTAAGTATCATTTCTCTTCCTGGAACTCCTTTAATTGGGTGTTTAATCTCCTGGCATGATTGTTTAATTTTTAATCTTAACTCCTGTATTTCATTTCTGCGTGTTTTTACTCTGCTTTCTGGGAGATATCTTCAATTTTGTCTTTAAACTCAAAGTTTTCTTTTTCCAATCATTTTCATTCTAAGAGTTCTTTTTTTCCTCCAAAATTTTTCTTTAATACTGTCCATGGTATAAATTATTTTATTGTCTTGTTGTATCTTTTATCTTATTTTTACTTAAATAATAAATGTACGTCTTCATGTTATGCCTTTCTACTTTATTTTGGCCAGGATCCTTTATGTTAGAGACTTTCTGTCTTCATATAGCTGTTAATATTTGATCTGGAACTTACAGATAAGACTGGGAAACAAACAAAAAAATGAAACGAAAACTGCACTTATGTAGGTCTTACTAACTTTAAACCTTACTGAACTGTTTCCTTTGGGAATCCCTAAATGTCATTATCTTTACATCTTTTCTCTTGGGCTAGCTGGATTCCCCAAAATGACTTTTCTGATTTATTGTCTGAACAGATAAGACCAAGTGGCCAGCATTTTAAGAGCTGAGTGGTAAAATAGGTGGGTTTATCTCAATAATTAGTATTTAACTTATTTTTCCTTTTCTCAGCGTAAAGGTTCTGCACTCACGTATGCTTAGTGCCCAGATTCCCTTTGTTTTATTCTCTCCAGAGGAAAAGCCTTCATCTTCTGTTTGTGTGGGAGAGGAGCTTTACCTGGCTGGCAGAGGCAGGGAGGAAGACTTTCAACTGTTTTAGCCTCTTTCTCTACTTCCAGAACACCTGTTGCTGCCAATTTCTGGGCAGTTTAGGTGTTTTGCAGTATAAATCAGGTGGCTACTCAGCTTTCCACACTGCTGGCTTGGGAAAATTTAGCTTTTCCAATCAGTTTCCACTTAGCTATTAACTTTCTAGTGTCTAGGTTTTATTGCTTTTGCCGCCTCTTTCGTTCTTTGTTCTTACGGGCTTATACTCCCTACTATCTTTTATTTACATCTTAGTCAGGTTTGGGTCAGGAGTCAGTGTTAATGGGTACATTCAATATGCCATCTTTCACTAGAAGTTGCCATTTATTTGAGTAAATTTTTTTTGCTAAATAGTTAATTTCCATTTAGTAATTCCACTCATGATGTTAATGTTTCTTGTTTTTATATCTGTGTTTTCAAAGTCAGCACTAGAAACTGTACTGCAAACAAATGATCTGTTTGAAAGGTGTGAATATATCCTGTTAGTATTATCCTTAGTGGTTTTCTAAAATTCAAGCCTTATTTTTGAGCCTTTTTTACAGCATATGTTGCAATTAGTTACTTATAATTTTTAAGGAAAAGTTTATTCTACCAGAGCAGGAAGTGGAAAACTACTCAGAAGGAGCAAGAGTCATTTTACTGTACTGAAGTCTGTTACCTCATTAGTAATGAGGTACTTACTTTGATACTAATCTGTTCTAGTTAATGTACTCTTTCCCTTCAATTGTTTATCTGTCGATGCTTATTCCCTTTTGCACTTTCTCCCTTTCTGCAGTTAAATCAAATTTGTTAGGAAAAGCCACTATTCCTCCTAGATTTAATAACTTGAATGTAGATCACAATAGAATCCCCTTTAGAGTCAGAAATGAGTTCAAGTTATCACTTATTCTAGACCATTGCCCACAAAAGAAGGTCCCTAAATCATTTATAAAGGCATTTTACCCATGTTTAGTGATCTCCAGGAATGTGTGCAGTCTCTTCATTGGCTTGTTTTAGTACTTGTCAAAGGTGTAGGCATCTGACTGGTGTCTGTGGTAGGGTGCAGGTGTGTGTAAAGTAGTGATGAGTAGGGGAGAAGTGCTATTTTTTCAGAAATAAGTAAAATAGTGATCATTAAAGGAAGCAAATAGGCTACAAAGAAAATTAACTGAAGTTAAATAAGGAGTTGATATGGAATAGAACTAGCTGAAGAAGGTAATAGAAGTCAGGCAAGACTATAGCCTCTGTGGAAATAGAGATAGGATCCTCTTGTATTTATTAGCTTTATCATCTATTTAATACTAATAATTATTTTCCCCAGTATGTTAAAAGGATTAGAAAAGAAATATTATTTTTCTTTCTGTTAGATAAATTTGAAAGTTAGAAGTATATACTCAGAGCTTAAGTTGATTCTGTGCGTGAAGCATTCAACAATCTAAAGCCATGAAGAGCATTGATTGAGCCTGGCGTTCACTGGGGTATTTTGTATATTTGTGAATCTTTTGAGAGAGGAAAGATTGAGAGGGAGTGGATATCAACCATGATACGGAATGGATAAATCTTCAGGCAGAACATTTTGCTAGCAAAAACAATATCCCATTCAATAAAAAAAATTGCTTTAAATAGATGAGAGTAGTTACTACCTCCCCCCACAGGGTTTTTCTCTCAATTTGAAATTTATTTTGAAATTTGGGTTTAAATTTAGTGATTAAAAAATAGAGAATATATAGAATATCAGTTACTTTTAATTATTTCACAAATGAAGTGCCCTTTTACATAGCCTACAACCTACATAGAGGAAAAAAAGCTTTACCCAAGAGGAAGTGGTAGATATTGAAAAAGAAACAGTGTTTTCTTAGTACAGTTTTAAAATTCAGGTGTCTTAGGCATTTTTGGTTATTTGCTTTATATGATTTACATACTATGAAATAAAAGTGTGCTATAACTATTTTGGTTTTGTTAAATATATATATGTATATAGTTTTGCCATTAAATATTTTAGATATTTATGCCAAAAGTCAGTGTATTTTGGAGTTAAATGTTAATAATTCCTGATTAACTTCACTCCTGTGATTAACCATTTTATACATTTTTTTGCAGTTTGAAACTTTTATAATGGAAAATTTTAAGGAAAAAACCTCTTGAGTAAAGAGAATAGTCATCACCCAATTTCAACAATTACGTACTGGTAGCCAGTATGTTTTTGTTATACAAATTTGTTTTTTAATTTAGTGTCACTTCAGAATGCTCTGTGATTAACATATTTCAAAATAAAATGATTTAATAAATTTGATTGGATAGGTGAAACTTTTATTGAAAAAGAAAATAATCACTTTTTATTACATTATAGCACTATTTAAGAAAACTTTTTTGGCCAATTTAAGTTTAATGTTTTTGGAGCAGGGGTGTCAAACTCATTTTCACCGGGGCCACATCAGCCTCTCAGTTACCTTCAAAGGGCTGAATGTAATTTTAAGACCGTATAAGTGTAACTACTCCTTAACTAGGGGCAAGGAGCTCAGTGCTGCTACTGGGTAAAGACAAGGTGCCAGGCTGGATAAAACAAGGTGGAGGGCTGGATTCGGCCTGCGGGCCTTTTGTTTGCCACCTGTGTTCTAGAGTGTGTGAAGATATAATCACATTTTCAGCTCTTTCATCACTTAGTAAAGGCAAAGATTTTGTACAGATTTAATAAATATGATTTTTTAAAAAATTCAACAGCCACCAAACCTGTAAATATAAGACTTACCTTTACTTTTCTTTTTTCTCTCTGAGACTGGTGTGCTAAGGAATCTAATCTGTTTCTTCTGCACCATTGAAAAGAAAAGTATGTCGTGATTGCATTTCACTTTGTTTTAACCTTTGTACCCAGTGAACAGGGGTTTAAAAAAAAAAGACAAAAACTAGGCTTCCTTAGCAACTTCCTTAGCAAAAGATTGACTAGAAGAATAATTTCTTAAAGTCATCTTTGACTTCTTTAAAGTAGTAAGTAAGGTGGTTTGCGTAACCTTTGTATTTAATGACTCTTAACAAATTTAAATATTAACAAATTTACTTTGTGAGTTAAAGCATATAATTTTGAAAATGCGTATTTTGAAAGACATACAGCTAAAGTGATTTAAATGTTACTCCTATAGTTATTTTGTGTTTAGAAAGAAACAAGTTGAAAAGATACCACCAAGTTTAGTAGTCCTCTGAGTTTCTACTTTGTTATTTATTCATTTTTATGACACCATTGTTGGTGCTTTACTGCCACGTTATAACAGGAGCAAAGTGCTCAAAACATCAAACGTTTGACACTTGGCCATTATGTGGCCTTCAGAAAGTCACGTACCTTCCTTGTGCTGTTAACTTCTCCTCTGTAAAATGGAATACTGTACCTCAGTTCCCATCTAACTACACTGAGATAGTAGGCAAAAACATGGTTATGAATCATTATTGGAGGTGAGTAATCATGGAATTCAGAATGAGTTAGTTTTAAAAGATTAGCTCCTCTAGGCCTCAGTATCCTTAATCTATGAAAAAAAAAGATTGAAATAATATTTTTTTCTGCTTGTAAGTTCTATGAGCCCCTGTACCCATATTATTGTAGCAGCAGCAGACATACTTGTAATCTCAAACACTGTAGTAATTGAGGATCAAAGTAAAGATACCACTCCTTGTCCTACAGTGAGACCAAAATAAATAAAAATTCCAGGTACTCTGTTTCGTTGTGTTCATTATTCGATTATTATGATATGTTTATGGAAGATTTCTGAGTTTACCTTATTTTACTAGGGTATGACTGTAGAGATTGAGGGGGCAATGTGTGGATCTGTATGGCTCAGCTAGTGGTTGTGAAAACTGTGGAAGTTAGAGTCTACATGTGAAAGAGATTAAGTAGTAGATTTAAATAGTAGAATAGTAGAGATTAAAAAGTAGAATCATATTTTAAAACTTAAAATAGAAATTTATGTCATTGGGACTAAAATTCATCTTCAAGAAAGTTTTTTATGTATTGATCTTGAAGTATTTACATGATAACTAGCATCTTACCTTTTCTATTTTTTCAGAATTTTTGTCCTATTGATAATTGACCTTGCATAGGTTAATAAGAGGCACATCACTGGTATTTCTTGTGGTTATATAATAAAGATTTGTTTTGGAAAATTATTATTTTGCTAAAATACAGTTGATAATATGTGAAATACCATTTTAATTAAAGAAGGTAATGGGGAATTTAAGCAAAATATGTTAATCTAAAGCTATGATTTAAAAAAAAATCAAATTGCAATATAGGTCTCCCTCCTCCCAGTTCAGTCAGAGCTGTGCTACTTTATATGATTTACGTGGTAAACTCCCATACAAGATTTCACTTGATCAAATAATTCTGTGGCTAAAAATGTTTGAAAACAACTATTCTAATATATAACTATCTTATTTGTCTTGAGAGTATGATAGCAAAAAATGTAAATACATCCTCATGTAGAAAGCTTTAATGGCTTTCTGTGAAAATTTTTGTGTTTTCTTACAAGAATGTAAGTAAAATGGAGAGTAAAGGAATAGAAGCATTTGGGGGTTGAGAAGAGAAAGATGTAAAATAAGTCTGTGCTGATGGTGGCCACATTATGTACAGGTCACACAGAATTATTTTTTACATCTGTAAGGACTTTTAGATCATGCATTAGGATTGAATGAATTTAAGTACTCTATTTAACTGAGACCAGCACATAAGTAAAATTAATTGATGGGTTTTTTTTCCCTCAATGTAGTAAGGAATATTGCATACTTTTGATTTCAGGAAGGAGAAACAAATTCAAGGTGTAGAAGAGGAGATTGAACAGGAAAAACAAGCAGCAGATGGCATTATCAAAAATATGTCTCCTGAAAAACAAGTCAAGTACATCGAAATGAAAACCACAAATGAGAAATTATTACAGGTAATACTAATTAGTACTTTGAGCCAGGCATATAGCAATCTTGCTGCTGTGGGCAGCATCAGCATCCCCTGAGAGCTCGGCTAGACTTGCTGATCAGTCATTTTAACAAGGTCTCCAGGTGATTCATATGGACATTTAAATTGAGAAACACTGATCTAGAAAACTTTATTTTCTTATGCTACAAGATGACCTAGCTTTTACTATATAATTTGTTTAGTTCTATGCATCCTTCATTTTTTGAATATCATAAATACATATGAAAACACTTGTTTTTTTAATGAACTTTTAATGGCAACATTAAAAGGCCTCATATAGCTGAGTCATATGAATATTTTACTTTCTTTCCTTCTCTTCCTGTCCAATAAGCAGCAAATCTTTTACCTGCTATGTCCTTGATTTGAACAGCAGTTACCCCCAATCATGGTGTTTAAATAACCAATTTGGGTGCCTGCTGAGGGACCCAAATAATGAAAGAATGAAGATTCTCATTCTTTATTGAGAATCTTCCCAACATTCAATCTTGCCAGCAACTCAGACTTGGAAGACAGTATTCTTTCATGCCCAGGTGTCCTGAAACCAGCTGACAGAGAATTAGTTCCCCCTCAAA
Organism: Carollia perspicillata; assembly: GCA_004027735.1. NCBI lineage: Eukaryota > Metazoa > Chordata > Mammalia > Chiroptera > Phyllostomidae > Carollia > Carollia perspicillata. Next base: position 47,108 of record PVKM010000968.1, read on the forward strand.
TGCCAACAATGAAGGTAGTTCTAGTTTCTCAGACATTCTTTCATTGACAGTTTAATATAACTTTTATTTTAGATGGGATTTATAACATACAATGAAACAATGGAAAAAGGGTATTACAGAAATGCCTAAATATAGTTAATGCTGCACAGGGGTTTTCAAATGAGTGATAATTAGTTTAAGGATCTTACCCCTTAAAGGAGTGAGTCACATAAATTGCTATAAGTCTTGGCCCTAAAAGAAATTAAGGACATATTAAGTCTTCTTACTACACTAAAATAAATTTTAAAATATAAATTGATTAATTTTCAAAAGGAATTAGGCAAAAGATATGAAAACATACTTAAAAATCAAAATTAAAAATAACTTTAAACAATTACAAATTTGAAGGCTTCTGAAACAGATGATTACAGTATAGAATGATTCAGTGTGAAAAGGTCTGGCTACCTCTGTCAGGTTTATAAAGTATTTTTAAAGGTGAATCATGGTACAGTTTTTAGAAATAATGAAAGAAGTTGGGAAAAATAGAAATGAATGTTAATAAATTTTAGTCATATTGCAAGATACATGTTGAGGATGTTTACAAAATTTACTTTGTCACATACATATTTGAAATGTTGAGAAACAGAAGTAAATTTATTCTTAATGTAAATTCTACGTATATTTGCTTTCTTTCCCCTCTTTTTAGGAATTAGATATACTTCAGCAACAACTAGATTCACTGAACATGAAAAAAGAGAGTCTAGAAGCCGTAAGTATAAAATCAAATAAGGGTTCTTATTTTACTCAGCTATAAAAGATAATTCAGCTAAACATTAATGGAACACATTCAAATACATATTTATTTAGCAGTTTACACTAATATAATAAGTTTTCCCATTCAGGACCATAACTATCCTAATTTAGTAAGAAATTAGATTCAATTATTGAGTACCTACTTTGTACAAAACAAGTCATTTGGTCTCTGCAGCACATAAAATCTAGTAGTCATTTAAAGATGTGAACAAGGGACTAAAAACAAATGAAGAGCAACAGAGATCAGTTCATCTCTATAGATGTAAAAGCTTGCATTCATTTTCTTATCTGTTCATTTAAAGCAATTTTAATTCACAAACCGTGTTTATAAATTTAAAAATTTGAGTAAGATGAAAGTAAAAATGCCTGATCTTTTTTTTGCCTTCTTTCCAGACAGAACTACTCTTATATTTATTGTGTCCTATGTGGTTTCTTTGTTTCTTGACATGTATCGTCAGCATTGTTGTTGAATCTTCACAACAATCATATAATCCTAACTTGGTTTTACTGTTGTGAGAAACATTAAGTGGGATTCATACTTAATACTCTGTTTGCAGCTTTTTTTAAATTGATTTGAGAGAGAAAGAGAGACATCAATTTGTTGTTCCATTTACTTATGCATTCATTGGTTTCATCTTGTATGTACCCTGACCTAAGATCAAACCTACAACCTTGGTATATCAGGATGACACCCTACCAACCAGCTGAGCTACTCAGCCAGAGCCATCTGCAGCATTTTTATTCCATTTAACATTCTTTCTTGCATGTCAATTTACATAGCTCTTATAAAGCTCCTGCATTATTTTTAAATTATTGCATTATATGACATTGAATGACTGTAATATAGCCTTGTAATGAATAGGTCATGTATAGTTTGGGAGAATTATAAATAATGCTTCAGTGAAAACATACATTTTATACAAAGTTATATGAGCATATCTTCAGATAAATTTTTCATAATAGGTCGAAATTACGTACTTCTAAAATGTTGTGAGATTGCCAAATTACCTTCCAAAAAGGTTGTTGCATTTTCTATTTCTAGACTCAGAATATTAGAGTGCCTATTTTCACCTGCTCTCACTGACAGCAGGCATTACCCACCTTTTCCATTTTTTGCTGGTTTATTAGGAAAAAATTACTGTCATGTTTTAATTTTCATTTATTTATGCATGAAGTTATCTCTTTATACATTTGTTGTTCAATGTATTTCTTTCTCTGTGAACTACATTTTCATGTCCTTTGTACTTCGCTGTACTCTCTGCACCTCAAACTTTGCCTGCCTTTTCCTGATTTCTTATGGAATCCAATGGATACAATGATGATAAGATTAGTAACAATTGTAGATTGACATGATTGTTGTCACCTAGCTTGCAAAAGAAATGAATATGAGTATTTTGTAGTCATTATTTTGGAAATTTGCTATTAAAAATAGTTTGCTTAAAAGTATTAAGATTTTTTTGTGTGTCAGATTGCCCTATGTGGGTACACACAAATGTTATTTTCTTGGATCTCTCTAGTGATAGAAATATACTTCAAGGAATAAAGACAGCATTTAGTATTAACACAGGTAGCTTGCAGAATGTCTTACTATTTTTTAGGGCATGTAGGAGAGAGTCAAGTCTTATTTCTCCTGGCAAATTTAGTTTCCACAGGAAAAGGTGTAAGCTATAACCTTAGATTTAGTGTTTGTATTGATGCCACTCTTTTTTTGGTGTCAGTACATATATGCCCAAAATAACATGAACTTTTACAGTATTCTCAAATCAAAATATAAGTCACTAATTCTAGTTAACTTTTGCCAGATTGCTTATATCTTTAACATGTTCTTCAAGAACACATTATACCAAATATCAATCAACTAGTATTTGAATATCTACTGTGGCTCACTAATACTGGGCTAATTATTACTAATTCAGTTTACAAGGGTGTGAAAAATCAGGTGAAGGATCAATGTGAGCTTGAGTCTTCAGGAACAATTTTATGGA
>PVKM010000968.1:49984-88272 GCA_004027735.1 Carollia perspicillata
TTGTTCCTGCAAACCCTTCCCCTTTTCCCCTGGAATCCCCTCCCTTCTCCCCTCTGGCCACTGTCGGCCTGTTTTCTATCCTTTTTTTAAGATGCCTTTTCTGTTGCTTTCAAAAAGGAGGTCCTCCCTCTTAAAAATTTGATCTTGTTCATGACGTGAGGCCTGAGTTCAGATATCATCGTTAACTTTTATTTTGGTTAACTTAGAAAAATTATTCATACTGTAGATCCCCCCATTTCCTCATCTGTGAAACAGAGATCATAGTACTATCTTACGGAGTTGTTTTGAGTATTAGAGATAGTGTATAAAGTATATGGAGCACAGGTCCTGCCACAGAACAGTGCTCAATAAATAACAGCTTCAAATGTCACTTTTCATTATCATCATCATTACCATCACTGCCACCATCACCACCACCACCAACAGCAACAACAACAATATCCCTACCTATTTTGGTCATTTAATAAACCATATCCCTTTTCTCTTTGTGTAGTAGAACAGTGCTAAATACACCATAACTATTCTGCTTGTGTGTATTAGTCTCCCAGTGCTGCTGGGTGGCTTTAAACAACAAATTATCTCAGTAGTTCTGGAGACTGAAAGTATTGGGTTGGCCAAAAAGTCCATTTAGTATTTTTCCATAAAATAAAAGACATTTTTCATTTTCACCAATAACTTACTGATTTGGATATTTTGAGTATGTTGGCTATCTCCCATGTGATATAATGTTGATTATTCTCAGTTAATGTCTCAATTTGATCACTATCAACTTTGTGTTGCCTACCTGCCCATGGAAGATCATTCACCAAGAAATCTCCAGCAAGAAACTTCTCAAACCACTTTTGATGCATTGGATCAGTCGCAGCACCTTCTCCATACACTGCACAAATCTTTTTTGTGTTTCAGTTGCATTTTACCTTTTTTGAAATGATAATGAATAATATGCCAAAAATGTTGCTTATTTTCTATCACCATCAATATTAAAATGGCTACAAAAATTCACCAATTTAGATAAGTTTTTTTAAAATGCATGTTAATATGACAGCTGTCACAGTATATTGTAACAAAATTGTTTCGAATGAAGTTAAAGACAACTAAGCGCTACTAGAACCATCTTATGGAAAAAAACAAGTAAACTTTTTGACCAACTCAAAATATCAAGATGTCAGCAGAGATGCCATGCTCCCTCTGATAGTCTGGATAGAATCCTCCCTGCTATCTTCTGGTGGTGGCCATCAGACCATGGCATTCTCTCTGACTCATAGCTGCATCACTTCAGTCTGTGCCTGTGTCATCACACAGCATTCTCCTTCTGTGTCTCTGTCTTTATCTCTTGTAAAGACACATAAATCTCATTCTGGATTAAGATCCATCCTAATAACTCATCTTAATTTGACTAAATCTTCAAAAACCATTTCCAAATTAGGTCACATTTGTAGGTACTGGAGATTAGGATTTCAATATATCTTTTGGGGGGATACAATTCACTCATAATATTGTGGGGAAAGGGAAATATATATATGACCTATTCAGGGGAAAATATCTTTCCTATTAAGCAGTTATTTTCAACCAGTGTGCTGCAGGGATTTTTAAAACATGCAATACCTGACTATTTAATAAGGGACACTGACCTCTTTTCCCTTGCATTGCTAAATTAAAAAGTGGCAACAGCCAACACAACAACAGCCATCTGGTATGAATGAATCAAAATTATACCACCATAAAGATTAAATTTTTAAAAAACAAACATACATATTTTTATCAAGTTGGCAAAAATATATTTTGATGTGCTGCAGAATTTTAATAATTAGTTTATGTCTGCCATTAGATGAAAAAGTTGAAAATCACTTCTCTAGAGATCAGTTCTCTATTCTTTGAATTGCATATTGTGGTTACAGTTGCACATACATTGTGGCATTTTCTTTATTATCTTCCCATTGGTAGAGATATCTTTATCTCTGTTCAGGTCCTATATTTAGAAAATAAAATAAGTCTACCATCTTCTTGTGAATCTCAGACTGAAAATATACAGGGATTTTTTTTTCTTCCAGTTTAAAAATGTGTTTTGTAGCATTATTTAGTACTCTAGGTGCTTGATATCTCTACTTAAAGATGCCCATGGTTTAAATGTGTCCTTATTCTTATAAAATGAAACCTGTTTGAAATAGTTTTTAATAAAATAACAATTTTTCTTTCTTTGTTCCCTTTAGGAAATAGCACACTCCCAGGTAAAACAGGAGGCTGTATTGCTGCATGAAAAACTTGATGAGTTAGAGTCCCATCGAGATCAAATGATTGCTGAAGACAAAAGCATGGGATCTCCAATGGAAGAGAGAGAGAGGTTACTTAAGCAGGTAGAAAAAACAAACATACTTATTTTAATACGTCAGAATTCGATAAATGTGTTAATTTATTTTATTTAAGTCATATAGGTTGAACAGAAAGCCAGTAAGTTTATTGGCTTAAAAAAAGCAGTGGAAAAAAAGTGAGCTTCACTGAATATGAACTACTTGACCAAGAAAATCTAGTAAAAAACATTCCTCATATAAACTGTTTTTTGACTTACATTCTAATTTTATATGATGTTCATGCATTTTTTGGCAATCTTTTTCATGTTTTGGATTTTTATAAGGAAAATTTAAAACTCTTCTTTATTAGTTAGTAAATAATTAGATAATCTTACTGAAGGTCTGTTCTATTCTTTGTTTTGGGCTTCCTATTTAGGGAATGAAGCACCTCACGGCTAATGACTTTTTGTGGTTATTACTATCAGTGCCTCTGTGAAGTGAATAGAATTAAAATCTTCTATTAAATCACAATGTCATTAGGTTATGTCACATGTATTCAGTAGCTTTCTTACTACACCAAGGCTGGCTTTAATTTAGTACTAACTTATAATTAGCCGATTATTTATCCTGAGATACCCTAACTATAGGAGAACTGCATATGTATTTGAGAATAGCTCCAGTTAGGAGCCTGCAAATGGGACTCCTTTGTGACCTTAGATCAAACACAATGGGTTTGGAAGACCTTAGGGATCAACCCCGGAGCTATTTAAGTGTTACAATCATTCTAGAAAGGTATTAAAATGTAGAATCTCTGAAGTTCCTTGGAAAGAGATCATTGGAGGCAGGACAGGAGTAATCTTGGGATAGGGTTGCCAGATAAAATACAATAAATTTGAATTTCAGATAAGCAAAGAATAATAAAAAAGAAATAAATATATTTCATATTGTATGAGATATATATATATAGTAAAACTTATTGTTTATCTGAAATTCAAATGTAGTGGGATTGCTAGATCTGTCAATCCTGCCTGTGTGCTGGGGTTTATATCCTAGATGTTTATGCAAATTGATACAGTCCTGAAGATGTGCTAACCTCATGGTACCATGTGGATTAGTACAAAAATATGTCACCACCCTTCTTTTGAGGGAGAAATAAAACTTTATGAATAGTTCCTTAATGATATTCCTTTTAAATTCAAAGGTTGAATTTTAAGAAGTTTCGAGAAAAAGACAAGATTTAACATTTTAGTGCAACATACCTTAGCAGGAAATTCTCTTTAAGATAGCCTAACAGTGAGTAATTCTTTAAAAACTATGGGCATTTGCTTTTTATGCCTTTGTAGGTAAAAGAAGATAATCAGGAAATAGCTAGCATGGAGAGACAGTAAGTACATTTATACTATGACATTTGCATCCCTTTCTCATTTTTTAAATTATATTCTAAATGTACAAGAGGTATATATTGATTGTTACAGTAACAAATTGTGGTTCATATGGATAATATTGATGCAACTTTCAATCTTATTTTTGGCTTTAACTATATTTCATACTATTCACATTTTTAAACCTTACAATTCAGAAATTTTTAGTATATTCACAGAATTATGTAAGCATCATTTTAATCTTAGAACAGTTCAGTCACCCCAATTTTATACCACACCCCTTAATCATCACCCTTCTCATTTCTGCATCCCAGCCCTATAGAACTACTCTTATTTTACGTTTCTGTAGATTGGCCTATTCTGGAAATGTTATATAAATGGAATTATATATATGTGGTCCTGTGGCTGGATTCTTTCACTTAGCATAATGTTTTCAAGGTTCATCTGTGTTGTACCTTATATCACTACTTCATTTCTTTTTATTGCCAAATATTCCATTATATGGATATACCGTATTTATTTTTTTGTTCATTTGTTGATGGACATTTAGATTTTTTCCCCCATTTTTGGCTGTTAGCATGCTGATGTGAAATTTATGTACAAGTTTTTGTGTGGACATATGTTTTCACTTCTTTTGGGTATATACCTAGGTATGGAATTGATGGCTCATATAGTAACTCTGTATTTAATTTTTCGAGGAACTGTCAGGCTATTTTACATTACAGCTGCACCATTTTACATTTCTGCCAACAGTTTGTGAGGGTTCCAATTTCTCCATGTCCTCACCAATACTTGTTTATCTCCCTTTTGATTATAGTCATCCTAGTGGGTGTGAAGTAGTACCTCATTATGGTTTTGATTTGCGTTTCCCTGATGACTAATAATATTGAGCTTCTTTTCCTGTACTTATTGGCCATATGTATATCTTGTTTAGAGAAATGTCTGTTCAGATCCTTTGCCCATTTTTTAATTGGGTTATTTTATCTTTATTACTGAAGTTTAATGGCTCTTCACTTATTCAAAACACAAAACTTTTAACAGATAAATGATTTGCAAAATTTTTGTCCCTACCTGTAGATTTATCTTTTTACTTTCTTGATGTGTCCTTTGAGAAGCATGAAAGTTTTAGATTTTGATGGTATCTATTGTTTTTAAAGATTTTATTTATTTATTTTTGAGAGGGAGGGGAAGGAAGGGAGAAAGAGAGGGAGAGAAGCAGCAACATATGGTTGCCTCTCATGCGCCCCATACTGGGGACGTGGCCTGCAGCCCAGGCATGTGCCCTGACTGGGAATCCAACCAGCGACCTTTGGTTTGCAGGCCTGCGCTTAATGCACTGAGCCACACCAGCCAGGCTGATGATGTCTCTTTTATTTATTTTTTCTTTTGTTGCTTGTACTTTTGGTGTCATATCTAAGAAACCAGTGCCTAATCCAAAGTCACAGAGATTTATGCTTATGTTTTATTCTGAGTTTTATAATTTAGTTCTTACATTTAGATGTATGATTCATTTTGAGTTAACTTTTGTATATGGTGTAAGGTAGGAGTCCAGTTGTATCTTTTGTTGTGCATATCCAGTTGTCCAGGCACCATTTGTTGAAATATTCTTGTAACAAATATTATTATTCCTTCCCCATGTAATTGTCTTGCACCTTTGTCAAAAATCAAATATAGCCCTGGCCAGGTGGGTCAGTTGGTTGGAGTGTCATTTCATACACCAAAAGGTTGCAGATTCCATTCCCAGTCAGGGTACATACCTAGATGATAGGTTTGATCCTCAGTCAGTGCACATGTGGGAGCAAACTGATGGGTGTTTCCCTCTCATACCAATGTTTCTCTCTCTCCCCCTTCCTCTCTCTCTAAAATCAATTTAAAAAAATTCTTGGGTGAGAATTAGAGAAAATTCAATTATATGTAGATATAAGATCTTATTTCTGGACTCACAATTCTATTTCATTTATAAATGTGTATATGCACATGTGTCCTTATTCCAGAACCACACTTTTATGATTACTAAAGTTTCATAATAAGTACAACTGCTTTTTGCTAGAATTTTAACCCATATAATCTTCTGTTAGTGATAAATTTTCTCTTATTTTCCAATTTTTAAGACTAATTTGCCAGCTTAGTTCAGTTTAAACAAATCTATAAAAAGAAAGTTATTAAATATTTTTTACTTCCTTAATGTTTTAAGGCAAGCTAAAAAAAATTGGGGGAAGAGTCTGCTCTTGAAGTTAGACAACCTAACATTCTCAGCATATACTTTCAGTTCAAATGTGAATCGTGAAAAAAAGACCTAGAAAAAAAGTTTCTCTATAAATTTGTAGTATTAACAGAATAGGGCATATTATTTCTAGATATTATTTATGCAGCTTAGAAAATATTGAAGATTTTCTAATATAATCATTTATTATTCTCACTGAATATCTAGGTACTATCTGTCATAAATGTATTAAATAACATTTTCAACAGGTTAACAGATTTAAAAGAAAAAATAAATCAATTTAGTGAAGAAATTAGACAACTTGATATGGACTTAGAAGAACACCAAGGTAATTTTTCTGGTATTTTTATAAAGAATATTAATAGTTACATAGCACTGTTGATACAGTGGTAATTTGAGCTTCAGTGGCTATTTACCTGGGATTATTATTTAATTCTTTATGACATCACTAACATTAACTACTAAAATATACTAAACTATAATATTAAATACTATACTTAATATTAAATTATTTAAACCAATTAAAAACTTGGAATAATTTTAAATGATTATATAATGATGTGACTTGTACTTTCTTTTAAAAAAATGAAGTAAAGTGGTTTCAGGTTGTTAGAGATTTCTGAGTTATACTTTCTCAATATAGTCAATTATTAATTAACCTGGTTAATGGGTAGAGTTGGCGGGGGGAGTGAGGATCAGTCACAAATAATCCAGAAAGAAATAATTTTCTAGGGAACCCAGTAATGAAGTAGCAAGTACTTGTTTTTCTGAAAACCTTCCAACTTTTTCTAGCAGTGCGATTTGAAGAGCCAAGGCAGGAACCAGAACACTTGGGGAAGCTTGGGATTTAAACAAGTAGACATTCTGTGGTGGGGATTTGGGATCTACAGTGTAAGTATAGTCAGGGGAAGAAGTTGGGTATTAGAGTTTCTTGGCCAGCTTCTCTCTAGTAAAGGAGAGAGAGTGGGGTTTCTCATGGCACTTTAATCATAGATTAATTGCAAACCAGTTAGTATGCTCTTGGATTATGAAGGATTGACTGTGTATTTTTATGAGTTAGGTGTTGTGTCATAAGCAGTGTGCATGTATATGTATATCTATTATGGCTAAAGAAACATTCCTAGCAGGGAAAAAGAGTATTCCATTTCAAAAAAATTTTACTTCAATTTTAAATGCAGTATATTATTTATGTTTTCTTAATTTATGAACAATAGAACTAGCTACTACTAATTTATTACTTACCTGATATTTGCAAAACCCTTTGAAGCCTTGTAACCCCCTTTATACTTGAAGCTCAGAGAAGTTACTCAAATTACCACAGTTTGAAAGGGGTCAAGTCTAAATATAAACCAAGTTCATCCTTGACCCAAAAGTTTTAATTCTGTTGGCCAAATGTAAATCTTGGCTTTCTGATATAAAGTTCTGCATTTGTGAAACAAGTATATTCTTATGAAATGCTTACATAGTTTTATTTACAAATGCCTACTAATGCCTTTAAAACAGACAAACTTTGCAGCCCAGTTATTAGGTAAGTAAACTTACCTGAGATTTCATTTTCTCATCTGCAAAATGAATATAATCATCCTGTTGAAGGTTTATGCATATTAAATGGTATACATGGCTAGGTAAGCTCACAATGTTAGGCTGACTATCATGTTATTTTCTTTCCTTATTGCTTTTAATTTCTGTAGATTTGGTATTCTAGATTTTCTTCACTAATATCTTAAATTTTTCTGTGAAATTTATAGTGTTTTTGGTTTTAGATACTGTATAGGATATATTTTAAATAATTTTCCTCTTTACAAATTTAAATTTCTAGTAATATTCCATTTACTTTTTAGTAAAATAACTCATTTGGGGGTAACAATTATTAATTGCTAGTTCTAAGATTAATAGAATGCTTTGAATTTTATTTCTATTTATTTAAATTATTTTTATTTTTATTACTATTACAGTTGACCCAATTTTTCCCTCTTTGTCCCCCCTCCAACCAGCACCCCCACTCTCTCAGGCCATCCCCACACCATTGTCTATGTCTGTGGGTCATGTGTACAAGTTTTTTGGCTACTCCATTTCCTATACTGTACTTTACAATGCCATAGCCATTCTATAACTACCTATTGGTACTTCTTAATCCCTTCACCTCTTCACCCATTTCCCTGACACCCCCTCCAGTCTTGCAACCATCAAAATGCTCTCTGTATCCATGATTCTGTCTCTGTTACTCTCCTTTGCTTAGTTTGTTTTTTAGATTCAGTTGTTGATAGATATGTATTTATTGCCATTTTATTGTTCATAGTTTTGATCTTCTTTTTCTTAAATCAGTCCCTTTAACATTTCATACAATAATGGTTTGGGAATGCTGAACTCCTTTAGTTTTTTCTTGCCTGGGAAGCTGTTTATCTGCCCTTCGATTCTAATGATAGCTTTGCTGAGTAGAGCAATTTTGGCTGTAGGTTCCTGCTTTTCATGACTTTAAATATTTCTTGCCAATCCCTTCTAGCCTGCAAAGTTTCTTTTAAGAAGTAAGCTGACAGTCTTATGAGGACATCCTTGTAGGTAACTAACTGCTTTTCTCTTGCTGCTTTTAAGATTTTCTCTTTATCTTTAACCTTCGGTATTTTAATTATGATGTGCCCTGATGTGGGCTTCTTTTTTTCCATCTTGTTTGGGACTCTCTGTGCTTCCTGGACTTACATGCTTATTTCCTTCACCAAATTAGGGAAGTTTTCTTTCATTATTATTTCAGATAGATTTCCAATTTCTTATTCTCTTCTCCTTCTGGCACCCCATGATACAAATGTTGGACCTCTTAAAGTTGTCCCAGAGGTTGCTTACACTATCTTCGTTTTTTTGGACTCTTTTTTCTTCTTGTTGTTCTGATTGGTTGTTCTTTGCTTCTTTATGTTCCAAATAATTGATTTGATTCTCAGCTTTATCCGTTCTTTTTCCATGTAAATTATTCTTTATTTCACTTATTGTATCCTTTGTTTTCTTAGGGGGTCTTTCTTATGCTGTTGAGGTCCTCACTAAGTTTCTTGAGCATCCTTATAACCAGTATTTTGAACTCTGCATCAGATAGATTGCTTATCTCCATTTTGTTTAGTTCTTTTTCTGGAGTTTTGATCTGTCCGTTCATTTGAGATGTGGTTCTTTGTCTCCTTATTTTGATAGCCTCTATATGTTTGTTCTATGCGTTAGGTAGAACTGCTATGACTCTGTCTTGGTAGCATGACCTGATATAGTAGGTATCCTGTAAGGTCCAGTGGCACAGCCTCCCCTGTCACCCAAGCTGGGTGTTTGAGGTACCCCCTCCATGTGGGCTGAGCACACCCTCCTCTTATAGTTGAACCTTGATTGCTATTGGCTAGTCATTGGAAGGGACTTACCCAGGCCACAGCTTACCCAGCTGTAAAAACTGGCTATGACCACTGACCATCAACCTCCGGCCTTTGTGGAGGGTCAGCTGTGCAGGGGCAGGATGGTGGTGCTCTGATGTGGTCAGTAGTTATAGTTGTCCACTGAGTGTGTAGGCTCTGGGATTTCTGGGGTGGTGCAGGCCAAGGTGCTCCCTCCTATGTTCTTCCCGGGGCCACCCTGCTTGAGCTGTAAAGCAACTGAGAGGGCTGCTACTTGTGCCGGACTTAGAGATTGCCAAGCAAAGCCAAACAGTAAATCTAGGCTGGCTCCTGCTAGTGCTCAAGCTGGGGCCACTTAGCAAGAGGTATAGGGGCCTGGGGGTTCACTGAGGCCAGCTATCATTTGTTTGATAAGATTTAAGAAGTTGTGAAGCCTGAGCCAAGACCAGTCATTCATATGGAAAAGTCACAGTTAACAGTTTGGTTGGGCCCATAAGTTGGGTGGTACAGAGTCTCAGGGGATCTCCATGGTGGGACAAACAATGTTAGGTTAATGGAGTCTCAGATATGGCACTGGCCTGTCAACTTTGTGTCTCTGTGCTGTGAGGGCTCAGAAAAGGGATAGTTGCCTCTGCCTGACTTTCTTTCTGAGAGAAAACAGTCCTCCAGCTCCTGCCTTGATCCAATACTTCAGTTCCTCCCCATATGCCACTGGTGTCTTTCAAACTGCTACCCTGGTACTGGAGCTCAGGGGAAGTGAGTCTGAGCAAGTCCATGCATGGTTCTTTAAGGGGAACTGCTTGGGACTCCAGAAATTTTTTCCACCAACTCAATCCCTGCTGGTTTTTGCAGCTGAAAGTTGTGGGGACTTATCTTTCTGACACTAGAACTCTTGGCTGGGGGGCATGGTATGGGGCTGGGACTCCTTGCTCCTGGGGTATCTCTCCCCAATTTTTATCCATCACACGAGTGTGGGTCCAGCCCACTCCGTGTCTCCACCCCTCCTACCAGTCTGGATGGATGTGGTTTCTGTAATTCTGTAGTTGTCAGATATCAATTGAATTCCATTTCTGATGGTTCTGAGTGATGGTTGTTCTGCATTTTAGCTGCAATTTTGATGTGGTTGTGTGAGGAAGTGAGCGGTATTTGCCTATGCTGCCTCTTGACTGGAAGTCCTGCTTTGAACTGTAGCTTCTGTTTTTCTTTTTGTTTTGTAACCTTCTGTGTCCTTTTTGATTAATGTAAAAATAGACAATCTGTAATATAATAGCAAAAGGTGTTTCTATATAAGAATATATTAAAATGTATGATATATAAAATTATGCAAATGTTCATATATATGTTGTGGCATTAGTTTTTTATTCTTTTGCTACATTGCGATCAAAGGGAATTTCATTAGAAGTTACTTGTTACTTCAAGTCCTCATTATTTCTTGCCTGCAGTAGCCTCGTAACTGGTCTCCATACCTCCAATCTTCCCCTCTTAGATTCAGCCACCACATTATTGACAGGGTGACTAATGTAAAATGTGATTATGTGTCATTCTGCTTAACAGTGGGTCCCTATGACTTCCAAGATAAAGTTTAAGAATTTTTTCATGGCATTCTAGTGCCTTTGTAATCTGCTCTGTACTTTGTCAGCCTCCTCTCGCACCCTTCATCATCTTTATCCTTACATTTTAATATAACCTACTTGTGGTGACCCATACCTCACTGCTTATACCATACACCAGACTGTTTTCTGCTCAGTCCATTGCTCCTCCTATTTCTTTCCTTGTCATAAATGTTCTTTCCCTGTTATTTACCTTACCATTTTCTTATTTTTAAGATCTAGCTCAAGTATTCTTTCATTCAGTGTAATAACCCTAACTTCCTCCCTAATCTACTTCTGGACTGTGCTAAGTGTGGGCTAAGTGAGTGGCCCCTGTTATCAGAGCATATTGTGTATAAATGTATCACTGCATTGACCACATTATATTAGCACTGTCTACCCTAGGTACTTGTCTTTCCCTTTAGGCTCAAAGTTTGAAAGGATAAGGACCGTGTCTTACTGGGAAAATAAATACTCAGTGTTTGTGGAATGAACTAAACAGTCCTACATTTTAGCAAGGAAAAAATTCTAGAATGAACTAAAGTAAAAATTGGGCTCCAGTCACTTCTTTGGGCCCTCTAGTTCTTCAGATATTCGTATGTAGTCTTATCCAGAGAGTTTGACTAATTAGCAAAAACTTTATGACTTTCTAGAGGATCTCTACCCTGAATTGATGATTTCCAGTAAATTAGTGGGTTCTTACCTACATCTGTTGTGTCAGTAGTCCTTGACTCAAAATTCTGGATAATCCACTTCTTGAAATGTAGAGGGTGATCAAATTATTTTACCTTCTGGCCCATACTTATCTCTGCCTCTGGCTTTATTCCCTCTGGCCTCCTTTATTAATTTCTTAGATGCCACCTGGTTTCTTCCATTTATGGCACCTGTTTTTAATCCACCTGGGCTTCCTTTATCTTGTAGGGGTTCTGGTTAAAATAGCATGAAACCATAAATGATGTTTATACATTTCTAATTTTGTTAGCAGTTCCTTCAACCTTTTAGTTATGAAATAAACTTTTAAAAGTTTTGTATAATTTATTCTAAACTCAAAGGCATCCGTAGATACTGGGTAAGGTACAATTATGTTCTCTGGTAGGTAATTATGGTGGCCTTATAATCCAACAGCCTCCTCAAGTATGTTATATATTCATTTTAATAAGTTTTTAAAGTTATGATTTATAAAAGTTATTTGAGTAATTATGTCTTAAAGTTACTTAACGTTTTTTTTTTTTTTACTACTATATGAAAATCCTGATTGTATCATGTTGCTGAGTTTTCAGTCCTGTGACAATTTTTTTCTTTCTGGAAGAAAAAAAAATCCTCATAATACACTTAGACGTTTGACCAGTTCTAGTTGGGCTTCTTTGTTCTCAAATCTTTACTTAATCTAAGTGATTTCAAAAACATAAAATCTCGCAACAGAAAATATTCATTATAACAGATCATTACTTTTAAAAATTGCTGGAGGAATTAATTCTATCACATTACATATTTACTAGACTTCACCCATATAGTAGTTTTACTTTATTGATAGATCAGGTAATTTTATTATATGGTTTTAAATATATTTATGTTTAAATGTGTATATCTGTCTATATGTTAGTGGGGAAGGAATTGTTGTTACTCTTTTTGCTAGAAGCAATGAAAAATCAACTCTATTAAAGTTGTTGCATGGCTTAGGTATGAACTGCATCATTATTAAAGCACAGCATTATAGGCAGGTGCTATGCTACTTTTCAGGAGAGCCCAAACCATCCTGATTTTTTCTCTCGGGAAGGGCCAGTCATTAAATATTTGCTTAATTGTTGCTTTTTTAAAATGTATTTGTATGAGAAAGGTAAAGTAATGGATAAAGCATTGTTGCTCTGGGTAAGAAAGATAACCAAAAATAGATAATAGTAGCTTATATTCTCACTCAATACATGATACCATTTTTAATAGAAATCCTTTTACCTCATGGTCTACTTGTAACATATAGCTGAGTAATTTTTGTTTCTGATAAGGTGATTGTTTACTAAGAAAGTTAAGGTCCCTCAAAGAAAATGTTTCTTGGTCCTCTTAAATCAGGCCCTTACTTTACTCTTCACTATTTTACATTAAATTCTATAAAGAATAGTGTTATTAAGATATAACAAAATCTTTTCTGCAGTGGGAACACAAAATTAGTGATCAGTCTTCTGTGCAGAATTCCTGAGCCTTTTGAAACTGGGTTGCTTCTCAGCTTTACCCAATGCTGGCTTAGGGCTAGACAGGCTTTCTATCACTTGTCCATCTGCTTCTAGCTTCTAAAATTTTATTCCTGTTGTTTTCTTTTTTATTTTCCTCGTTGCTGGGAGTTTTATCTTTAAGAAGTATTTATTATATAGTTTTAGCAGAGTTTGGCAGAGGGGAGTGGGATTTGAATTAGATGTGCATGTTCAATCTGCCATCTTTATCAGGAAATTACTAGTTATGAACTTCACTTACCCAGAATTTCTTTGAATCACTTTGAATGTACTTCATTGTATGTGTGTGTGTTTTGCTTCAAATGAGTTTTTCATGTGCTTTCCTTAACTGAGCAATTAGTCTCAGCATGTAAGAGATTACCCCTTCCTGCTTTTTAAAAACTTTTCTTCAATTTTTAAAGACTCTGACTAATTTACTTTTTACAGTTATGTGCTTTTATATATGATTCTGGTTTGTACTTAATGTGAACAATTTAAGCAGTACAAAAGTTTATAAAGTACAATAAAAGTCATCTTTTTTCTCCTCAGAATCCAATCTTCAGAGGTAATCATTGTTTATAATTTGATATTTAGCCTATTAGACTTTTTTGTACATCTACAAGCATATATTTTATTTTTTAAAGATACTTAGTTTTAGAGAGAGGGGAAGGGAGGGAAACGTCAATGTGTGATTGCCTCTCCTGTGCACTCTACTGGGGGTTTGTGCCCTAACTGGAAATCGAGCCCACAACTCTTTGCTTCACAGTGCGGTGCTCAATCCACTGAGCCACACTAGCCAGGGCCAAGCATATATTTTAAAAATATATCTAATACTATATAGTTCTTCTGAGCATGAGTCTTTCATGTAATTACATGTAATGTACATTCTTCCGTATGAGGATGTGTACTTCATTCTAAAAAGTATAGCATAGTAACTTTAAAGCCAGACTAAGAATGGTGCCTGGTACATATTAAGCACTTGTAACAAGTATTAGCTGTCATCTGTTGTTATTGTTTTTTGTTTTTAAAGAGTATTTGCCATTATCTACATTGACATTAGGTTGCTTCTAATTTCTCACTACCAAGAGCAATGCTGCAGTAAGTAACTTTGTTACATGCTTGTTTTTTTAACTTTTATATTTCTAATAGGAAATAAGATGTACAAATTCCTAGCTATACAGTCACAGGAATATCAAGTATAGCATAGGGAATATAGTCAGTATTGTAATAGCTGTGTATGGTTTCTGATGGGTACTAGACTTACCAGTGTCCACTTATTAAATTATATAAATGTTTGGTCACTATGTAGGCCATCCAAAATTAATATAATATTGTATGTCAACTGCAATTGAAAATTTAAAAATTTATTTGTTGGAAGTGAAATTTCGAGTAGACTATTATTACTTATGTTCACAAGCTTAACTGCTTTTGCAAATTTATTTTCAGAAAAGTTGTACCATTTTATTCAACCGCAACAGTATGTGAAAGAACTTCCTTGCCAATGGTAGTTGTTATAAATTTCTTAGTTTTTTGTCAGTCAAGATATTATACACTTTTCTGATAATTCGCTATTCTCAAAGGCCTGATTTGTGGTACTACCTTGATCCACAAGGTGGGGCTAGTTTCGTGGATGTCTACATACACAGACAAGGTTTGACTAATAGTTAATAAAAATATATCACATACCTCCCCAGGAAGTATTTTGGATATTATTACTTACCATAAATTACTCCTTCATTTTTAGAGGATACTATCTTCCCAAAGATTGATTAAATTGTAAAACTGACTATCGTGTGATTATTAATATAACATATACAGATAGATCTACCTGTATTTTTCAAAGCATAAGACACACCTAGGTTTTAGAGGAGGAAAATAGGAAAAAAAATTTGAAGCAAAAAATGTGGTAAAATACTTAATAACATAAATAACATAATATTTCACCAATGTAAATGTAAACAGAACTCAGCAGCATCATTAACAACCATTATTCCTCCCAAATTGGGTGGGGGGTGCGTCTTATAGTCTGAAAAATACGGTAAATAACTGCTATACAAATGTGTATCCTACAAATGTGTATCCTACTAAGAAGTATACATAAAATGCTATAGGACCATTCAGTTATGGTTGTAAACTCTGAATGATCCCATTGCAATTTATTCTATAATTTACATGTTTCTTTCAAGAGCAGTAAAAATATGAAATATAACACTTTTTTTTTTCATTGTCCATGGGATACTTCTTTATACTCAGAGTTCCAAGGCCTAGGTTGGAAGCTTTTATTCTTTGCTTATTTCAGATGAAATGGAATTTATAAAGACAGAATAGTTGTATTGTAGAACACAGATTCTGCAGCCAGAATGTCTGGATTCAAATATGGGCTGTGCTATTTTACTCTCTGATCTTGGAATTGCTACTTGACCTTGATGTGCCTTAGTTTCCTCATCTTTACAGTGGAGACAATAACGGTAGCCACACATCTCTTAGGGCTGCTGTGAGAATTAGATGAATGATGTGTTTATTACTCAGAATAACTTTCCTGGTGATTTTCCCAAAACATATTTTGGAAAGTATTTTCCCACTAATGTTTTCCCCAGAACCTAAAAATAACCTACTTAATTTTAGTTTGGTTTGTCTCCTGGTATCTTAGTTTCAAGTGGCATATATTCATTGTTATTCTAGTTTCTCAATGTACATTCAATGAAGAATGGATCATTGCTTATTGTCCAATTTGCAGGTTGGTTAAACTGTACTTTATATCTATATAGCAAGTACATACAGTGGACAAAAAATAGGTTATTTAATAAATGATGTTGACAAAATTGGACAGATACATGCAAAAAAATGAAACTAGACCACCTTGTTACACCATACACAAGAATAAATTCAAAGTGGATTAAAGAATTAAATGTTAGAACCGAAACCATAAAATTTCTAGAAGTAAACATAGGCAGTAAAATCTTGGACATTTCTTGTACCGATATTTTTTCTGATATATCTCCTCAGGCAAGGGAAATGAAAAAAATAAACAAATGGGATTACATCAAACCAAAAAGTTTTTGCATAGCAAAGAAAACAAACCATCAACAAAATACTGTAAAAAGACAACCCATTGAATAGGAGAACACATTCACCAATACCTCTGATAGGGGTTAATATCCAAAATTTATAAAGAACTTACAAAACCCAACACCAAAAAAAATCATTCTCATTTAAGAACACACACTTATCCAAAGAGGACATACAGCCAGTGGACATATGAAAAGATGCTCACTATCACTAATCATCAAAGAAATGCAAATTAAAACCACAATGAGATATCACCTCACACCTGTCATACTGGCTATCATCAATAAATCCACAAACAAGTGCTGGCAAGGATGTGGAAAAGAAGGAACCCTTTTGCACTGTTGGTGGGAATGCAGATGGTGCAACCACTGTGGAAAGCAGTATGTAGATATCTCAAAAATTAAAAATGGAACTGCCTTATGACCCAGCAATTCCAATTTTGGGACTATATCCTAAGAAACCTGAAACACTACTTCAAAAGAACATAAACACCCCTATGTTCACCACAGCATTATTTACAATTGCCAAAATATGGAAGCCGCCCAAATATCCATCAGTAGATGAATGGATAAAAGAGCTGTGGGGCATTTGCACAGTGAGATGCTACTCAGCCATAACAAAGAAGAAAATCTTACTCTTTGCAACAGTATGGATGGACCTGGAGAACATTATGTTAAGTGAAATAAACCAGTCAGAGAAAGACAAAAACCATACGATTTCACTCATATGTGGAATCTAATGAAAAAAGTGATCTAATAAGCAAAATAGAAACAGACTCATAGATAGCAGGCTGACAGTTCTGGGGGCCGGGGTAGGGGATGGAGAGATGGAGAGCAAAGGAAAAAGGAATCTTGGACATGGACAACAATGTGGTGATTGCGGAGGAGAGGTGGAGATAAGGAGGGTAAAGGTAATGGAAAAGTACAATAAGAAGATAGATAGCTCTGTAAGCCCTGAATTACAGAACATCATTTGATGGCAGAAAAGTAAGAGTCAGATGAACATGTTGACAGTGAGAACAAAGGTGGTTGTGGTGATATTCAGCCCCTTGGTAGAACAAAAAGATTAGATATCCCTTACTCCAGTGGCTGGCTAGCAGAGAGTATCGAAAAGCAATAGCGTATTTTCAGTAATATCCCAATTCTTTTGTAACAGTCTATTCTCATGTTTTCTTTTCTCCCTGTAAGGAAAAGAAAGACCTAAATTTATAGTGTAAATTTTGGGGTACTTAGTAGAGTATACATTTTTGAAGGAAAATACATTATGCATCTCTGTAATTTCTACATTATCTGTTAAAGTGCCCTGCTAATACATACTTTCTTCATAAAAAACCCCTGAACCCTTTTCACCCATCTAGTTACCATAGTATTTCACACCTGCCCCAGTTACAGTATTTGTGTTGCATTGTAACTTTTTATTTTTGAACACCTAAAAGATTGTAAACCCTTCTAAGGAAGAATGGTAGTTATCTTGTTCTTTTTGATATTATAGCACCTGTTACAGTATCTGGCACGTAGTAGGTGCTCAGTAAATTTGGAATACATTATGTACAACCGAGATCATATCAAGTGCTCAGAATCTGAAGGCAGTTCTGAAATCACCCTGTGCCCTTTTCCTCATCTTTGGTCTCCTTATTCTTGATTTTACTACATTAGATTCTTTGCTTGCCTGCTTTGCACCTCCAGTAGTATATCCCTGTATCTATAATCTTGTCCTCTCTTGTGACTGCAAATCTAAGGATAGATTTGCTAACTCCCTACCTTAGGATATCCCACATCTGAATATTGCCTTTCACGATCCCCTCACATAGTAATTGTCCAACTGAAAAATCACAAAATAGAACAGTTCCCTAGTGCCCCAACCTCTTTTCTACTTAACAGTAGTGTATGAGAGGAGATTTTATGAAGCTTGGGAATCTGTTACATTGTGTGGAAGCTCTGTCCTGTCTAATCCAGTTGGCAGCTCGATAGCTGGACACATAGACCAGATATGTCTTCAGCTCAACTTGATGGCAACTAGGAGCATGGGTTTGAGGGTAGCAGAAGGGAGGAATGTGCCAGGTTTCTGAGTTGGATGATAAGTGTATGGTGAAGGACTTCTAAACTTAATAGGGATACAAAGGGGTACAGACTGTGAGGAGGAAGACTGATGAGTTACGGATATACTAGTATTAGGATGTCCTGAAATGCATCCAGGTGAATATTCATTATTCTAGTAAGCAATTGGATAAAACAATCTGAAAATTAGTGAAAAGGTCAAATTTAGGAGTTCTTAAACCACAAGAATAAGTGAAATTTCCTTGGATATAATGTAGCATTAGCAGTCAACTAACAGCAGAACTGAGAATTTAAATGAAGAAAAAACAGAAAGCCATGAAGAGAATGAAGCAAAGGAATTACCTGAGAGTAAGAAAACCCAGAAAAGCTGCCCCCAGCAAAAGCCATAAGGAGACAAACTGGAAGACGGTAGGATGTATCAGTAGTGTCAGATAATGCAGAGTAAGATAAGAATTGGAAACTGCCCCTTGGATTTGATGATTGAGTAAGGAGTCACATAATCTTATTGAGAACAATTTCATTGGAATGGCAAAGCCTCATACTGTCTTGAGGTCTAATATAGGTGTCCCCAACCTCCAGGCTGTGATCAGTACCAGTACCAGTCCAGGCCTGTTAGGAACCAGGCCCCACAGCATATGAATTATCCTGGAACTATCCCCCTACCCTCCCCCATGAAAAACTGTTTTCCGTGAAAGCCGTCCCTGGTGCCAAAAAGCTTGGGGACCGCTGGTCTAATAACAAGATGAGGAACTAGAAACAACATGTGTAGGAGATTCTCTTAAGTTTAAAATAGGGTGACCCCTGGCTGGCGTGGCTCAGTTGGTTAGAGGCTACACCTAAAGGTTGGGGTTCCATTCCAGGCCAGGGCATGTACATAGCTTGTGGGTTTGATGTAGACCGAGAGGGTGGTGTGGAAGACAACTGAGAGATGGTCCCCTCTCTCTTCCCCTCCCTCCCCTTCTCTTCCCCCTCCCTTTCCCCTCTCTCCCTGCTCTCTCTCTCTCCAAAATCAATGAAGATTTTTAAAAAAGATTTTTAAAGGAGAGAAAAGGTGAAATGACTTACATTTCTGTAAAGCCTGTGTTGGAGGCCTCTTCCTAATCCCTTAATGCCTGACCAGTCTCTCAGGGGTGCAGCTTCTCAGACAGCTATAACAAGAAGCTTGGACTTTCTAAGAAACCTAGGCCATGGTAGATTCAGCAGATATTAAATTTCCTGCTACTTCTCATAGGTTATATAATATTTATATGCACATCACTCTCCTCTGAGGGCATTCCAGATCATGTGTGCTGAAAATGCTAATGCTTTTTCTTTGTTGCCAACTCAAAATACATTGCCATAGGTAAATGAATATTGACATTATTATAGGACCAATCTTATTTTGTCTATAATGTATTTTTTAAAAACTTAGTCATTTACAAACTTTATCATCTATTATGAATTTTCTCTTTCCCCCCCTTCACAAATAATCATGCTGCATCAGTATGCTGAGACTGTTGCTTTTCCTTTGAACTAAATAGTAGTCCCGTAAAGTTGTTAATGCATTCAAAGCCTTAGCCTGAGTGAACTCAGTGTTTTCTGTTGGTTTTGGGTGTTCCCTGTTGTTTCTGGATGTTTCATAGCTAGGAATTCATGATCACTGGGTATTTATTGTACTATCCTTAGACAGTTGCTTTTATTTTCTGCTTTTTACTACTAGTACTGTTTGGAGGTCCTTGGCAAGATCTTCTGTGTATCAGGGCTGCCCTCAATGAGCTTGGGAAAAATATTTTCAGATCAGAAAGAAAAAAAGACTGTTCGCTGACACAGGCCTCTGACTTTGCCTTCACCTTATGTAGTCCTAACTCACTTCCTACCAAGAAAGTCTGTATACAGTGGAAATGCATGCCTCCATGTAATTAGGAGCTCTACCTGCTTATCTTCCTCTACACCCTGACTTTATTGCTACTATAGCCAGTACTTAGAAAAACGATATGCCTTACAGGAGGATATATGGAACACAGGCTAGCCATTGGGTTTTAGCCTCCAGACCCTTAACCATTGGCTTCTTGTTTTCTTTAAAGTCTTCTTCCTAAAGTCCTTTTATATGCTGGTTCCTCATTAAGAACCTTCTTAGGAATCTCTGGCTAATTATTCCCTCCGTCCTTGGTGGACATTATCCTAATAAGCTTCCTTAGTCCCTCGGGAATAGAACAAACACAAATTTATTCAGCTTACTCTAACTGGGGCCCAGGGGAACAGGGCTGCAGCTGTCTCACTAGTCCAAGAAAGTACCATGTGCCTCCAAAACTCAATTTTGGTTACAATGAAAATCCTGTTGTCATAAAGTAATTGTGATCTACCTCTGCTGATGGTCCCTTTATGCAGCTAAAGTGTCAGATTTCATCCATCTGTCTGACCCTCAGATTTTTGCCCTTTTAAACATGTCTTTTATATCGATATTAAATGAAACATGTCCAAAATGGCTGTAAGCAGCTTTTTCTTCAGCTTGCTTCTCTTTTTTAGTTAAAAACACCACCATGTCTTCAGTTACTCAGGTAGAAACCTTGGAGTCATATTTGACTTCTCCCTGTCTAACCTCACCAAAATCCATTAACTCTGGCTCTTAAATGTCTCAAACAAATGTTCACAGCCTTACATCCAAATTAGCCACCACTCTACTCTGGGCAACATTCATCTTTTACCCAGATTACTGTGACAGTCTCCTAACTAGCCTTATTACCTCCATCTTACTACTGTTGATTCTTCAGACCAGAAATATTTTTCAGAAATGCAAACTGACCATTTTTCCCCTGCTTAAAATTCTTCAGTAGTTTCACCATTGTCCATAGAAGGAAGTCCAGATTTTTATATAACCCGGCCTATCTTTGTGCCATTTTTTCACTTGCATTCTCTGCCTCAGCCATCCCACTCTTTCAGTTTTTGTTCTGGCCTATTCATCCTCACCTTCAAATGCTTTGACTTTGAAATTAATCTATATTTCAACCAGGTAACTCTTATTCATTTATTCTTTACAATGCAGCCTAAATAGTACTTCAGAGAAAATTTCCCTGAACCCCTCAACTAAATTAATTTTCCTTGCTGTGTACTTCCATATATAGTAGCCTTTATTTTTCATGATAGCACTTAGTACATTTTAATTTTAATTACTTGTTAAATATCTAAAGTTCAAGCTTCATGGGGAAGTCAGCTTGCTATCTTGCTTGTCAATATGAGCTGTTCAAAGATGGAATGAACTTTCTTGGGAGCTTCCGTTTCCCATCACCAGTAGTCTTCTTGTGTAGGTTGAATAGCACCAAGTTGGGACTAATATAGAGAACCACTGGAAAGCCTTTAAGTCCTTTCCAGTCAGAAGATTCCTTTTTTCCAAATAGTCAAACATACAAATATAGATGTTTTAAAAGATTCTGTCATTCAGTATACATGAATTACACCTAATTGAAAATATTGAATATTCAATGACTAATGACATATGGAGCACCGTATCTGGAGTTTTTGAAATTAATGTTATATTTTGTATCTCTTATAGGTGAAATGAATCAGAAGTACAAGGAGCTAAAAAAAAGGGAGGAAAATATGGACAGTAAGTGTTAGTCTTATAGATATGAAAATACTGTATTTTCAGGCAGCTGTTCACTTATACCAAATCAGAGATCTCATTTGGGGAGGATAAAATGGCTAATAAATGCAGAAGTGTGGACATTCAAAGCATTTGCCTTGAAGGATCACTAAAGATCTAGCATAGTTAGGGGATAGGTAAAGAATTCTGAAGAGGTATGTGTGTGTGTGAGTATATGTTAGGAATAAATTTTAAGTCTTGTACTTATAGTCTGCATAGAGAATCTGTATAGACCACTTACTGATTGAATGTTGAATAGTCTCTTTTACCCATTTCACTATGTTCACCTTTAATATCTTTCACCTTTTTTGTAGCTTTTACAATATTTACTTAATTATTTATTGTTACTTGGTTCTGTCACTAACTGAAATTTAGTAGCCATTGGTTGTAGCTTCCCTACATCTGATGTCAATAGTTACCTTCAAAGAAGCATGCTATAAAACAATAACTGCCAACTCTGATTTAACAATATCCCAATTTTCCTTTAAAATCTCAGCAAGTACCAAAAATTATATCAAAATTCATTGTTTTGTGCTAACCGTAAGATTATTTTTAACTATAAGTTTTTATTTTTTGGAAGCTCCATGGAAATACTTTAAGAATGTAAATAAGAGCAAACTGTGTATGGGTTCTATATTAGACAAGAAAAAGAATGATTTCATAGAATATTTATAATCTGAAAAAGTTATTAAATTATTTAGACAAGATTAATGCAGCATTCCAAGTAAAATACACATTTTCAGGTAATATAGGTAATTAATGCTATTTTCAGAAGTAAAGTTAGTGGCTTATAATAGATGTTAATAATTATAGATGTATCAAATAGATTCCATGTAAACACAGAATTTTTTTATCTCCTTTTTATCTTTACTTCTGGGCCTATGTAAATGTTTAGTTTACTTGTATCACTTAAGGTCATAAAAATTAAGCTTTTAAGAGTTTGAAAGTATGCAGCCCTGGCTGGTATGACTCAATGGATTGAGTGCTGCCTGCAAACCGAAAGGTCACTGGTTTGATTCCTGGTCAGAGCACATGCCTGGGTTGGTGGCCAGGGCTCCAATAGGGGTGTGCCAGAGGCAACTGATCAACGTTTCTCTCACACATCAATGTTTCTATCCCTCTCTTTTTCCCTCCTTTCCCTTCTCACTAATAAATAAATAAAATCCTTAAAAAATAGAAAATAAAAATAATAAAATTTTGAAAGTATGCAGAAATGTGCTTATTGAGTAATTTACCTTTGGTTTTATAAAATATTACACACTAATAATTTAAAATTTGCTTTTCTAAATTGTACTCTTAAGACCAACAAATCAGAGTTTATATGGTGTTGAGTATGTCAGTAGTCTTCTTTCATCATTACTTCTCACTTGGCAGCTTTTATTGAGACTTTTGAGGAAACTAAAAGTCAGGAACTGGAACGGAAGGCGCAAATAGAAGCCAGCATTGTCACGCTTTTGGAGCATAGTAGTCGGGTAAGTACCATCTACCTGTCCTGGGGTCCTCATTATTTGTACTGTGATTGTCTTTTCCAACAGAGCAAATGCAGTGGTTTACTATTACATTTAAACTGTTTCCTTCAGCCCTGACCAGTTGTGGCTTAGTTGGTTGGGCAGTCTCGCAAAGTCAAAGGTTGCCGGTTTGATTTGCAGTCAGGCCACATGACCAAGTTGCAGGTTTCTCTCTCACCTTGATGCTTCTCTCCCTGTCTTTCTCCCTCCCTTTACCTCTCTCTCTAAACAAATAAATAAAATCTTTAAGTACTAAATAAATAAGTAAATAAATGATCTCTTTCCTTTAAATTCTCTCAATTATTATTTTATTTCCTTAAGCTATTAATTTTTGTCTTTCTAGCAAAATTTAGCTAACTAGTTGGATGACAGGGAAAAAGATGATGTATTTCAATATTATATATATGCATATGATACCAATAATCAGCAGTAAGTGAGGAACTAATTCAGAGTAATTATTAAGATTCTCTTCCATTATTAATCTGTCGGAACTTTTAGAAGTAGCATTTGCACAGATAAACTTCAAAATCCAGATACATTATCTTGGAAAATGTTAATATATATGTTAATATATTTTTATACTGTAATTTGTATTGTAAATAGAAGGAATTCTGTTCTTATAAGAATCTACAAGAGAATGAGATATATAATGAGTATCTTGACTCAGCAAAACATGCTTATGGGCAGTCTCTAGTGTGTGGTACCATGGGAGGAAAAATGCTTGGTTTCTTTTCAATATTCTTAGTGTTGTAAGACTCACATCAGTTTTAAAAATAGTGTTGTTGCATTTTTGTGCATTTAAATAAAGCAAATATTTAAAAAAATTAAATTTTAGCTTAGCCTGTCTTTACTGAGAAAACCTGATTTGAATGTCACTGTATTCTTCTATAAAATGTATATGATAAATGATGTATTTTTAAAACTACCCAATCAAAACATTCAATCCTTTAGCAATGTTTTCTAAGAGGTTTATTGGAGAATTAAATTGGTGGAATTTTTTCATTTTTATTTCTCTGCAAATACAGAATATAAATCGTATGAAACAGGTATCCTCTATCACCAATCAAGAGCTGAAGATAATGCAGGATGATCTCAATTTTAAATCTACTGAAATGCAGAAATCACAAAGTACAGCCAGGAATTTGACTTCAGGTGAGAAAACAACCTAGATTTTAAAAGTCTCTTTTTTTTTCTGTAACAAAGTGGAACTTCTAACATTTACTAATGTTATTCTCTTTGATTTTTTTTTGGATATAATTTATGAGTACCTATTGTTCCAGTCATTTATAGTCTCAGAATTTTGTCTAACTTTTCACATCAACTTAATAGTATTTCATTGGGTAGTCTTCCTCTATGCTTATGCGAGCACTTCAGTATTTCTAGGTTAAAAAAGAAAAAATCCAGTCTCTTTTTTTGAGGAACTTTCAACCTGGTGGAACAACAAGTAAACAATTAAAATAGAATGAAATAGGGCTATAATGGAAGCACAGGAGTCATGGAAGTACATACATAGGGCTCATATTCACCCCCGTCTGGGTAGGTAGGAGAGATATCCTAGAGGAGGTAATGTTTTAACATACTTAGTTTCACCCATAATGACTAACATGAGAACAGAGCAACACTGTCTAACAGAAATGTAATGCCAGCCACATATATAATGTTAAATGTCCTAGTAGCCATGTTAAACTAAAGAGAGATGAAGTTTAATAATATGTTTTATTTAACCCACTATATTCAAAATAAGATCATTTTATCATAATCAATATGACAATGATAAATGAGATTTTGAAATCATAGCCCATCTAACTTTGGACTAGACACATTCAAATGCTCAAAAGCCATTTGTGGCTAATGGCTGTCATTTGGATAGTACAGGCAGAGAGATTAGAAACAATATACAAAATTGACCCTAAAGAGCCTAGGATAAATTGATATAAAAACTTGTATGGAATATTTCATTTTTTGAACTAGTGGATTCTAACTATTGGTGTTCTTTATGCTAACACATGTGGTAACATTGAATTAGCTATGAATTAGTTATGTTTTTATTTGAATACTTGGAATTACTTTGACAGTGAAATCATGGGGAATGAAATGTAATTAATATTTACACACTTAAAAATTGTGACATATTCTTTAACTATAATAATGAATCCATAATGTCCATTTTTCTGGAATCCCAAAATCTAAAAAGCTCTTGGTAGCAAAACCTAATCTGACTGGAACTGACATGAAGCTACTTATAGTCTTTAATTATCCTACCTAGTGTGACTGTTCATAGTTTTTGCTGCAGTGTTCATGTACTGGATGAAAATTGGCTGCCTAAGACCCTACTGTGGGAGTTATGTAATAATCAGTACATGTACTATATTACTTTTCTAAAATCAGAAGAATTTTTCATTCTAAAACACAAATTCCCTAGGGAGATTTATTTAAGGGATTATGGACCTATAAATACACACTGAATGCTATTAATATACAATTAAATTTAAATTGATGATACAAATGGACATTATTACTGTACACATTTAAGTATATTTTATCTGCCCAGATATGTTTAGAGCCTGTTTACCATGGTTTTGTTTGTATATCTGAATTATATGCAAAAAAACTAGAGGAGGTAATTCTATTGTTGATTATTATCTACTATTGGTTTGATGATGAGTATTTTTTAATTATGATTAAAATGACAAAATTCACCATCTTAACCATTTTAGGTATACATCATAGTAGTGTTAAGTCTATGCACATTTTGTGTGATAGATCTCTAGAACTTTTTCATTTTACAAACCTGAAACTTACACCAGTAAACAACAACCCCCCAACCACATCATATTTTCTGTTTCTGCGAGTTTGACAACTTTAGATATCTTATATAAAAGGAATCATACAGTATTTGTCTTTTGGGGAATGGTTCATTTACTTGTCATAATGTCCTTCAGGATCATGTATGTTGTAACATGTGACAGGATTCCCTTTTTTTCAAGGCTAATATTCCATTATATTTACATACTACATTTTATTTATTCATTTATTTGGCGGTGAACCTTTAGGTTTTTCTGCCTCTCAGCTATTGTGAATGATGTTGCATTGAACATGGATGTGCAAATCTCTCTTTGAGATTCTCCTTTCAGTTCTTTTGGATATATATGACTGAATATTTTTACTTCTTTCTTTTTTTCTATAAGCTAAAGAATTTTATGTTTTATTACTCTACCTAGGAAATCTCTCTTTTTTTTTTTTGAGTTTTCAACCATAATTTTAAGTTCTTCATTTATCTGAGGTCAATATTAATTCAAGTTCTCGCTTCCTTGAAGCTGTCTTTATGTAAATGGCTATTGAGAAGCATACATTTTTAAAAAGGTAAATATCAATACCAGGGAATGAATTCAAATATCAGGACTTTGTATTCCTTTCCTAATTTTATACTTTGTGTTATAGTTTCTTTTAAAAAACTAGACATTATCTTTTCTCTGGAGATGCAGAGTTAAAAAGAATTAGAACAGGTTTTAATGAAGATAAGAATTTAGCTCTTTACTATGATAAAGATTTTACTGAAAGTTTCCCTTATTAAGGTTGGAATTTTCTTAACCCCTACAATTAATTTCATTTACTCAGTTCTGTTTTGGGTTTATTTAACCAAACATATAAATCATTTTTTCCTCTTTCCTTAATACCATCCTCCATAAGAAATTCCTTATATCTGGAAATCACAGTCAGAAGTTTATATTTTTTTTCACTTTTCGGAGATAATGAATTTTACATTTCCCTTTTGTGAATTGCCTCCCTTTTTGGTCCTTGAGGTTGTAATCAGAACTCACTTGATTTTCCTAGTGCACTCTATGTTTTTTAATGGGGCAATATCACCACCAAAAGGTCAAATTGCTCCTTGGGGTAGAGAAAAAATATATTGGATATTATTATGCTTTGTGGCTCTTCAAAGGGTCACTTACATAAACAGATAAAAATTACATCTGTAATCCAAAAATTTTATGAGATGGAGGCAATTGGGTAAAAAGAAATATTCTTTAAAAAGGCTCCTTAGGTGGACAATCATGAAAAAAAAGTTCAATCTATAATTTTCTTTCTTGGTCCAATTTTGGAATTAGGATAATTCTGGCCTCATAAAATAAGCTTGGAAGTCTACCCTCCTCTTGAATTTTTTTGGAATACTATGAGAAGGATAGGTGTTAGTTCTGGGTATATTTGGTAAAATTCTCCTGTAAAGCCATCCAATCCAGGACTTTTGTTTCTGAGGAGTTTTTGACTATTGCTTCAGTTTCACTAGTTGTAGTCTGTCTGTCCAGATTCTCTGATTCTTCATGATTCAGTTTTGGAAGAATGTGTGTTTTTCTGAATGTATCCATTCTTTCAGATTGTTCAATTTGTTGGCATATAGTTGTTTGTAATATTTTCTTGCAACCCTTTGTATTTCTTTGGTGCCAGCTGTATTTCTCCTCATTTGTTTCTGATTTCATTTATTCAGTTTCTCTTTTTTTTTTTTTCTTGATGAGTCTGGTTAAATCTTATTTATTTTCTCAAAGAACCAGCTCTTGGTTTCATTGGTCTTTTGTATTTTCTTAGACTCTGTTTCATTAATTCTGCTCTGATCTTTATTATTTCCTTCTTTCTACTCACCTTGGGCTCTCTTTGTTGTTCTTTTTTCAGTTGTTTTAAGTGTAAAGTTAATTTATTTGAAATTTTGCTCGTTTCTTGAGATAGTCCAGTAATGCAATGGATTTCCCTCTTAAGACTGCTTTTGCTATGTCCTACACATTTTGGGTTGTTGTGTTCTCATTTTCATTTGTTTCAAGTTACCTTCTGATTTCTTCCTTGATCTCAATGTTAACCCGTCCATTGTTCAGTAACATGTTATTTAACCTTCATGTCTTTGTATGTTTTTCAACTTTTTTTCTTGTGATTGATTTCTAGTTTCATACCATTATGGTCAGAACTGATGCTTGATATGATTTTCATCTTAAATTTATTGAGACTTATTTTGTGTCCTAATGTGGTATCCTAGAAAATATTCAATACACACTGAAAAGAATGTATATTCTGCTGCTCTGGGGTAAAATGCTATGAAGTTGTCAATTAGATCCATTTTATCTAGTGTGTCATTTAAGGCCATTGTTTCCTTATTTTTTTGTGTCTGGAAGATCTTTCCATGGATGTCAGTGTGGTCTTAAAATTTCATAATATGATTGTATTACTGTTGATCTCTTTCTTTATGTTCATCAAGATTTATTTTACAGATTTAGGTGTTCCTTTGTTAGATGCCTAAGTATTTACAAGGGTCTTCTCATTGGACTTATTCTCTAGTGTCCTTCTTTGTCTCTTATTATAGCCTTTGTTACAAAGTCTGGTTTTGTCAGATATAGGTATTTTGCCCCTAGCTTTTTTTTTTTTCATTTTAATTTATGTGAAATATCTTTTTCCATCTTTTTACTTTTAGTCTGTGTGTATCTTTTGACTGGAGGTAGGTCTCTTGTAGACAGCATATATATGGGTCTTGTTTTTTTATTTACTCTGCTATCCTGTGTCTTTTGATTGGAGCATTTAACCCTTTACATTTAATGTGATTATTGATAGGTATGTATTTATTGCCATTTGATTCTTTATAACTATGTTTGTCTTTTTTTGTTTTTAAAAAAGTACTTTTAATATTTCTTGAGTACTGGTTGAGTGATAATGAACTCCTTTAACTTTCTGGGAAGCTCTTTATTTCTTATTTCATTTTAACCCATAGCTTTCCTAGGTAGAGTAGTCTTGTTGGTAGGTCCTTGCTTTTCATCACTTTGAATATTTTATGCCAATTTCTTTTGGCCTAAGTGTTTCTGTTGAGAAATCACTTGACAGTCTTATGGGAGCTCCCTTATAGGTAATTAACTCTTTCTCATGCTGCTTTTAAGATTCTCTTTTTCTGTAACCATTGCCATTTTAATTATAGTGAGTCTTGGCCTGGGCCTCTTTTGGTTCATCTTCTTTGGAACTCTCTGAGCTATCTAGATTTGTGTGTCTTTTTCCTTCACCCACAAGGTTAGGGGACCTTTTAGTCATTGTTTCCTCAAATAAGTTCTCAATCCCTTGCTCTATCTCTTCTCTTTCTGGTACCCCTATACTATGGATGTTGTTATGCTTCATTGTATGCCAAGAGTCTCTTAAACTGTCCTCATTTATATATTTTTTTTCTTTTTGCTGCTCTGATTAGATGTTTTCTGCTACTTTGTCTTCCAAATCACTGATTCATTCCTCTGCTTCTTCCAACCTACTGTTAATTTTTTTCTAGATAGTCTTCATTTCATACATTCTGTTCCTTTCTGAATGGTTCTTTTTTATGGTTTGTATTTCCTTTTTCATGCTGTTACAATTTTCACTAAGTTCTTTGTAGTTCTCACCAAGTTCTTTGAGGATCTTTATAACAATTTTTTTTGAATTCTGAATCTGGTTAATTGCTTTCCTCCATTTCATTTAGTTCTACTTGTGGAGATTTCTCCTGTCCTTTTATTTGGGACATTTTTTGTCTCCCAATTTTGGCTGCCTTTTTGTGCTTATTTTTATGTATTAGGTAGATGTACTATGTCTCCTAGTCTTGGTATGATGGCCTTATGTAGTAGGTGTCCCTTGGTATCCAGTGGTACAATCTCCTTGATCACCTGATCTGGGTGCTCCAGCAATGTCCCTTGTGGGGGTTATGAGAGTCCTCATGTTATATTGAGTCTCAACTGCTATTGGCTGATTTGTGTGTGGGTTCAACCCTCAGGCTGGCTGACTATGAGGATAGACCTTGAGCATGAGCACAGTGTTTGAGCTGTTGTTTATGGCAGACCACAAGAGCAGAATTCACCTCTGCAGGGTCTGGTGCCTGCCAAGACCCCCCATAGGATATACTGCTTGTGTAGTTAATTAGATCCTATTCTGATGTTGCCTGAAGCTGTTCACTGAGTGTGTTGGTTCTGAGGCCTCTTGGGAGGGACTTTGGTGTAGGTCAGTGTCAGACACTGCCTGTGATTGGCCCTGGGCAACCTGTTTGGAGCTACAAAGCTCTCCATAATTTGTGGCTATCTTTGCTATGCCTGGGTGTGTGGGAAGCACCAAGCAGTGCACCAAGACTGGCTTCCACTAGCACCAAATCCTGGGGCAGGTCAGCAAAAGGCCCAAGGCACCCTGAGATTTGCCTCTGCCTGCCTCCACCTGCTGGCTGACTGTTACACTCAGTCACTGAACGAGCCTCTGGTGATAATGATGTTGCATGATGAAGGTTCTCAGTGAGTCACCAGGTAGGAGAGAGTGTTGTTTACCTGATTGATACGGATTCATTTTTGGTGCCAATGCTGTGTCTGAGGTCATTGAGCAAAAGTCCCAGGGTATACCAAGTCTAGTTGCTACCTACCAGGTATCTGCAGACCATTGTAGCAGGGTGGAGTTTCAGGAAATCTTCAGGGTGAAGCCAGCAGAGTTTATTTGGCCCAAAGAGACCATTACTTGGCTGTGTGGAGGGAGAGCTCTGCCCTATTCTTCAGGCATGCAAAGGATAAAGGACCCTGTCTTAGAGCCACACAACTCAGTCTGTCCCACATTCTGCTGGGAGCCTGAGCTCAGCAGGGCAGGACCACTGGGAGTCAGGAGGATGGGGCTAGTGTATCTCCTACACTGAGGGGGAGCAGCAGTCAGGCTTAAGGGAAAGAGGGAGGGGTGGCCACCAGCCCCAGAGCAACACAACTCAGTCACTGACAGCCCCTGAATCTGCACCCCTGGACCTCCATATCCTAGACCAGGCAACTGACTCCTCAGCAGAGTGTGAGCTGTGCATAGTGGGGGCAACAGGGAATTGAGAGGGTGGAGCTGTTGCAGTCCCCTAGGCTGATGCCATAAGGAGGGGAGTACTCCATCCAAGAAAGATGATGTCTGCAGTTTGGAAGAAGAACTCGGCTCAGGGATCTGGCAGCTTTCCCTTCAACTCTCTCCCTAGAAACACAAACCCCAGTCTCTCCTCACAGGACTCTAGTCAGCTTCACCCTCTCTCCACTGCAGCCCAGGGTAAGTGACTGAGAATGAGATTTTGTGTGTTGGCCCTTTAAGAAGGCACCTGTGTCTTTAACAGACTCTGGTCTCCCTGGTGAACGGAAGCTCCACTGATTTTCACAGCCAGATATTACATGTATGCCTCTTCCCAGCTCTGGTCTCTGGGCTACAGAGCCTGGTACGGAGCCTGGTATGAGTTGAGACTGCACACTCCTCAGGGGGGACCTTTTTACCTGAGATATCCATCTCAGCCTCTGCCCATGGGAGCAGGGCCAGCCCTTTTCACATCTCCACCCTTCCTACCAGTCTCAATATGGCTTCTCCTGAAAGTCCTTGGTTATAAAACTTTCATTCAGCAGTCTTTAGTTGGGTACTTGGTGTTAGGGTGGTTGGTGACATGGGCAGTGAAAGAATTCACAAAGAGAAAAAAATGTAGAGAATAAAGTTTTTTATTCACTCTCCAAGAAAGGAGAGGGGCATGGTGTAGAAAGATACACCAGCCTTGAGGGGTGGGGGCTTTGAGCTTTTATTGGATTATAATTAGATTAAAAAGGGTGGCAGGGTTGCTGTTG
Organism: Carollia perspicillata; assembly: GCA_004027735.1. NCBI lineage: Eukaryota > Metazoa > Chordata > Mammalia > Chiroptera > Phyllostomidae > Carollia > Carollia perspicillata. Next base: position 81,881 of record PVKM010000968.1, read on the forward strand.
TATGGCCCTTGGGCTATTGCTGCATTATAATACGAGACTGCAGTTTGTTCCAATGTTATCTTCTCCCTGTGGCTGTTAGTTCTGTTCTTTCCAGTAATTTCCTGTCCTGGGGACAAGCTCAGAAGAGTAAAATGGGAGTCATGTTTAAGAAGGTCACAGGCCTGCTCAGCAAATGGTGCCACAATAGCAAATGGCTCTGGCTTTATCCTTCCACTTGGGTTGATAGTTCTGTAATTTAGTTGTCATTCACATTTGGTCCTGGGAGGAAGTGAGTGTCACTTCCACTTACTCTGCCACCCCCCTCCATCTGTGTATCCATCTGTGTATTCTTGGATCCCCCTCCATCTGTGTATCCTCTGTGGTGAGGAGTCTGTCCAGGGCTTCTGCCCATTTTTTAACTTGGTGGTTCGTTTTCTTATTGTTAAGGATCAAGAGATTTTATACTAGTTCTTTAACAGATCTGTGCTTTGAAAACTTTCTTCAAGTCTATGACTTATGTTAAATTTGATTAGGAGACTGACTTCCACAAAAATGTCCTCCTCTTCCCTCTCTCCTGCTGCCCTTATCAAGGCTTCACTCTCCTCCTCCAGGGAGAGCCTGGTGTGTCCCCATGTTCTCTGCTCAGAGGGTCCTATTTCTGGGCAGACAAGGTGTTAGGTCACTGACAGTTGTCTCACCTGACACCTTCAGACCAAATGGACCCCCCTAACCTGACTTTGAAGGAGACAAGGGCTCTCTCCCTCATGCCCACTGAGCAGAGCCCACTCACAGAAGCTGAATGTGTTGGGCTAGGGACTGGCACAGGGCCAGGGCAGGGATCACTGCCGGAGGACCTCTGTGGTTTGGGTGCTGTGGCCTGTCCTAAAGCTTTGATCCTGGTCCTCTGATCTTCTGGCACCCTCTGTTAGGCCCCTTATAAGGTGAACAAACTCAGGTGAGTCCTGCTCTTGCCACTGAGAATTTCACTTGGATAGAGCATATTCACCAGGTGGTCCCTGTGACTGGCTGAGCCTCCCTAGACCTGCTTGCTGACTGAGAGGAAGGGTCTCTGCCCTTGGAGGGATAGGAAGGAGGTCCGAATGTGCAGGCCCACATCCTCTTATTTCCTGAATGACAGGGCCATGCTGCTCAGCTCACTGAGTTATGGAGCAGATGGGGCTTTGTGAGTTAGAGGTTGGAGGTGGGAAGACATGGGGCAGGGCAGAAGCAAGATGGATGGGTCCTTCCAGCTAAGCATGTCACTCTCCGATACCTTCATCTCCTTCACTTTCAGCCCCTCCTCCTCTCTCCCTACCCCAGGTCTCAGTACCCTGCACCCCTGCATTCTCAAACGAGACTCAAAGTGAACAGGGTGACATTGGATACAGGGAACTGCCCCCAACAACTTTAAAATCACGTTTACATTAGACTGAGAATCTCCACTTCTAGAGACCTGTCCTAAATAAATAAACATTTATAGACACAGATGTTCCCTTCAGTACCATGATGGGAGTGAAAAATCAGAAATGGCCTGTGTTCCACAGCAAGGTCTCTTGAAATTCTGACTGGGGACACAGAAAATGCTAAAGAGGTAGAGAACTGACTAGCAGGGCCATTCCCCTAGGGAAATGAGGTTCTGGAAGGGCACATACCCAGGAATCCTCTGCACCCAACACTCCCAAGTGTACGTACACACACATGAACATGCACAAGCACCCACACATGCATGCATGAGTGTGGGAACACAGGTACACATACATGCATGTACCAACACTACATGTACACTGGGAAAGGACTGGAATGATGAGCACCGCCAATTCTTTACTTGATTCTGAGTTGCTTTTGAATGTATTATTGTACTGTAATAAACTTTTATTATTTTGCTGTAAGTCCTTTAAAAGTAAAAACTAAATAGTTTATTTTCCTACATATTTATGATAAATGAATAACATTAAACATATGGCTTTAATATTTTTAGGACTATCAAAGTCATACATGCATTATAAAAAATTTAGACATCACCTCAAGGAGAAGGTGAAATTTGCAAATTCTACCCCAGAGGTGACCATTATGAGTGGCTTGGTGGGTATCTTTCATGCTCTATTTGTCTCATTCTGTTTTTCTGTCTCTGTCACACATATACTCATTCTCATATATGTGTATATATCTGTTGAAATCACATATGTGGTCTAACATGTAGGGCCCTGGATGCACATGGTTGGTCCATGTGTCTCATATAAGAGGATCCTTGAGGTCTTTATCTGTCAGCACGTAGAAACCCCTGCACCTATGTTAGTGGCTGCCCAGCTTACCTTGTCCATGTGGACCAGGACTGGTGTTCCCATCCCCTCTCTGTGGACATTAGTGTTTTTTCTAATTCCTGGCTATTTCATCAGTGTTCTGATGGGTAGTCTCAAAAATATATCTTCGAAAAATTGTGCAAGAATTTCTGTGGAGTAATCTCCTAGGATGAGCACTGCCAGGTGGAGCTGTGCTCCTGTGGAACTCTGATGGGTCCTGCACACTGCTCTCCCAGAGAAGGGCCTTTTCCTTTGCTCTCCAGGGGATCTGCTGGAGCCTCTGCTTCCTCACTTTGTCGCCAGCTGGTCACTACCAGACCAGAAGGCTGTGGTCTGATGGTGACAGTGCTCTGTCCCCAATGCTTACAGTGTTGTGTCCTCACTGGAGAGGTCAGACATCTCTGACATGTAGAGATGTGTGCACTGCCTCTCACTGCAAGTGCACGTGTGTGCCCATTGTCACTTTAGAAAACACATTTTGAGAGTTTTCTGCACCACAGGATGTTAAACCTTCTCTGGTCTTGGGTTGTGAGCAGTGCTTTCCAACTTGTGGTTTCTCTTTTCAGATTTCTGCATTTTTCTTGTTTTTGTTATGGGCACAGGAATAGCCAGCCTGACTGGCTTCTGGCTCTAGGGTCACACTTAGCACAGTGGTCTCTACACTGAGATGACACATACACTTACTAAAAGGGCTTTTCTTTTTACATCTGGCCTCTAATCCATCTGGCATTTTCTTTTCCAATAACAAAAATATGGTTTCAGATAAACACAAGTAAAAATATGTGAGCAGACACAAAAAAGACACGAATTATAGTAAGATTCCATTTATAGAAGACATCTAGAATAGGCTTGAGTTCTGCAGTGACAGTGACTGGCAGCCAGTTGGGAGGCCTCAAGGCCCATCCCACCCTAGTTGCTGCTGCTTTTGCCACTGGACTTTCTACTCCCCAGTGCACCCTAGGCCTGTGTCTGTGCAGATCTCCATCCAGAGGAAATGAAATTTACCCCCAGAGCTGGGGATAAACCTTAAGCAGAGGGTGCGGCCCACACTCCATGTCCACCCAGCCAGCCTTGACCTGGGGTATGAACAAGACCAACCCACCAGGCTTCTGGCCCCTCCTTTACCTGTTCCTGCTCAGGGCAGACCCTCCCCACGTGAAACCCCCTTCCACACACAGATTGGGACAGGGCATAGGGCTGCTTGGGTGGGATCAGGGTGGTAGCCTGGCCTCCAAAAAAGCACCTGGACCTCCCTGTGCCTCTGGCTTCCACTGTGAAAAGGGCTTCCGGCATCAGGGCTGAGTCTGGATCCGTCAGTGACAGTGTTCAAACATACATTCAGGGCTTCCTTTTGTTTGCTGGGAGTTTTTTTTATTAGTGCTTGGATTTCATTATTTGTAATTGGTCTATTCAGATTTTCTGATTCTTCCTAATTCAGTTTTAGAATATTGTTCATTTCTAGGAATTTATCCATTTCTTCCAGGTTCTGCAATTTGTTGGCATATAGTTGGCCATAATAGTTTCTTACAATCCTTTGTATTTCTGTGGTTTCAGCTGTTACTTCTCTTTCATTTCTGATTTGATTTATTTGATGGACCATGCACAAGAATAAAGTCAAAATTGACTAAAGGCTTAAATGTAAGATTAAAAACCATAAAATTCCTAGAAGATAACTTAGACAGTAAAATCTTGGACATTTTTTATAGCAACAGTTTTCTAATATTATCACCTCGGGCAAGGGAAACAAAAGAAAAAAATAAACAGGTGGGATTATGTCAAACTAAAAAGTTTTGCACAACAAAGAAAAATGTCAACAAAGTGAAAAAAAAGCCCACTGAATGGAAGAACATATTCACCAATGATATCTGATAAGGGGTTAATATTCAAAAATAATTTAAAAATTTAAAAATTCAATACACGTATATACACACACACACCCCCCCCAAAACAATCCAATGGAAAAATGGAAAGGAACTGAATAAACACTTCTCCAAAGAGAACATACCTATGGCCAACAGACATTTGAAAAATTAGTCAGCATCACTAATTATCAGAAAAATGCAAGTTAAAACCACAATGAGCTATGTCACCTCACATTCATTAAAATAATTGTCATCAATAAATCAACAAATGTGTGTTGGTGAGGATGTAGAGAAAAGTGAGCCCTCGTGCTCTGTTGGTGGGAATTTAGATTGGTGTAGCCACTGTAAAAAAATGGATTTTTCTCAAAAATTTCAAAATGAAACTGCGTGATGACCCAGCATATGATAATATGTTTGAAGAAACCTGAAACTCTGATTGGGAAGAATATATGCACCCATGTGTTCAGTTTACAATGTTATTGATCAGTAGCCAAGATTTGGAAGCAACCTAAGTGCCTACCAGTGGATGAGTACATAAAATGCTGTGGAATATTTACACAGTAGACTACTACTCAGCCATAACAAAGAAGAAAACCTTTACCTTTTGTGACAGCATGTATGGACCTAGAGAATATTACACTAAGTGAAATCAGCCAGTCAGAAATAAAGAAATACTGTATGATTACACTTACATGTGGAATCTAATGAACAAAATAAACAAATAAAATAGAAACAGACTCATAGATACAGAAAACCGACAGCTGTCAGAGGGGAGGGTGGTTGGAGGGCTGGGTGAAAAAGGTGAAGGGATTAAGCAAAAGAACATAAACACAACTCATAGACACAGGCAACAGTATGGTCATTACCAGAAGGAAAGGGAGGTGGGAGGAGATAGAAGAGAGTGTGTGGGGGGATAAATGGTGATAGGAAGAGACTCGACTTTGGATGGTGAACACACAGTATACAGATGATGTAGTAGAGAATTGAACACTTGAAATATATAATTCTATTAACCAATGTCACTCCAATAAATGCAATACAAGTTTTTTTAAAGTTTGACAAACACTGGTGTATTACATGAGTAAAAAGGCAAGGAACCTGTCAGCAATAGTTTTTATTTATATTTCTGGAAAGGAAACTCCAGGGAATAAACAAACTGCACTGATGGCAGAATATTTGAGAAACATTTCCCCAGGTCAAAGTGGCTCCTTCTGAGATTTTGCTACTGTGTACACACTGCTCAGTAAACTTTGCAGCTTCAGAGCCTATCAGAAGGAACTGGTCTGCATCCTCTTCCTGTCTCTTCCCTGGGAGAAGATTTTAGCTTTTCATCAGGACCTGCTGTGAAAGGAAGATAAACTTTACCCTATACCAACCAACCATTTTCTCCCTTTTGGTAATAAAAGCAGTTTCTGTATCTCCTAAATGTATTTCCTTTATCTTAAAATTAAACTCGTAGTTAGATTTATATAACTGTTTTCACCAGTCAAATTATACAAGCTAAGTATATTTCTTACTTACAGCATTGAAACCATAAGCCAAAGTTGACTTGCTTAGCACTTTAATTCTTATCTTAACTATTTTCTTTAAAAATTTTTTTAAAGATTTTATTTATTCTTAGAGGGAAAGGGAGGGAGAAAGAAGAGAAGAGAAACATTGAAATGTGAGAGAAACATTGATCAGTTGCATCTTGCACACTCCCAACCAGATACCTGGCCCAAAACCCAGGCATGTACCCTGACCAGAAATCAAACCAGGAACCTTTCGGTTAGCAGGTCGGTGCTCAATCCACTGAGCCTCACCAGCCAGGACTCTTCCTTAAAATAATTTTTTTAATGTATTAAATTCGTTGATACAGATGTATGTCATAGGAGTGTACACTTGAAACCTATATGATCCTATTAAGCAGTGTCACCCCAACTATTTTCAACCTTAGAGATAGGAAACCAACTAAACAAAACCCTCTCAACATTTCATTCCATAGATTTATGTGTTTTTTTAATATTTTATTTTAATTGTTCAAGTACAGTTTTCTGTCTTTTACTCCCATCCCAGTCCATCTGCCCAGTGCTCCCCAACTCCCTCCCATTTCCACCCCCCTTAGTTTTTGTCCATGTGTCCTTTATATTTGTTCCTGTGACCCCTTCCCCTTTTCCCCTGAAATTCCTTCTCCTCTCCCCTCTGGTTACTGTCAACCTGTTTTCCATTTCAATGTCTTTGGTTATATTTTGCTTGCTTGTTTGTTTTGTTG
>PVKM010000969.1:0-88133 GCA_004027735.1 Carollia perspicillata
GACCCCTCCTCAGTGCCCAGAATTTGGAAGCTGTCTCCTCTGGGCCCACGCGTGTAATAAAGGCTTATTCCGTCACCCCATACCGTGTAAGAGCTTGCTTTTCTGCAACATTTCAAATGCCTTGCACCTTTGCAAATGATTAATTTATTAAGATATAAGTTCACTGCATGTTACAGGGACCAACTTAATAAGAGATTAACTACAATAGAAGCCTATTATTTTTCACAAGTCCAAGCTTATGGGGTATACGGTTTTGCTCTTCAAAAGCACCAGAGTCCAAGATGCATCTATCCACTCGTAGGCCATCCCTTGCCTGTGATGTCTAAGACAGACGACCACTGCAGCCCTTAATGGGAATGCAGAAAGGAGAAAAGGTAAAGGCGGAGAAATCACAGCCATTTACTTTAAGGCAAAACAAGGATGTTGAACACATTGCTTTTTCTCATATCTCACTGGAACAGAAGAATGAGTTTGCATGACCAAATTTTGGAGATGCGAAATTACTGGCAGTGACGAACTATTGTAGGGAGAAACAATATCATTTTTTAGGAAAAATGTCTTGAAAAGGAGCTTGAGGTAGCAGGAACTGGATGGTGGAGGTGGCGGAGCAGCAGAAAAGACTAAAGAGACGATTCCATCTACGAGCATTGCTGGTTAAAAGGGATTGGGGATGAGGAAAATAAGAAAGCTGAAAGGGATTCATTAAGCCAAATAAAAAGTAAAAAAGAGTCTTTGAACACAGAGTATCAAATATTCAACCCTAATTAGCTTGTGTTCTTGTTAAAATTCATTACTTCTACCTCCTTTAAAATTTTTTGAGGGATCACACACGAGCGCCACATGTTTAGGCCTTAGGGGAAAATTCAGAGAAAGGAGCTGAGACCACGCAATACGGATAGAGCAGCAGTTGCAACGTGCATGAATGGGGAGAGGAACACAGAAGCAAGAAGTGACTGAAACAACATAACGGTTTGAGGTATTCGTAGAATCTCTAGGAAGGACTTCAGGCTTTTCTGCAGAGAAGGACATGGAATCAGAATGCAAGCCCCTCTTCACCTGGATCTTAACGGGCGGGTAGACCCAGCTGGTGCATGGTTCATGCAATCTTATGAGACTACATGTGGTGAGGGGCGCTATAAAAGTGTTGCCAAGCAGTGTAAGTGGGGAAAAAGTTATTTTATTCTAGTTTACTATAAATCAGTTAGGAATATTATCATTATATACTTCAGCAAAACAGCAGATTTTATAATGAAGCAGAGTTTTATAGCTAATGAGTACACCAACTAAGATGTCACAGCAGAGCTAAGAGCAGGATTCCAGGTTTTGTGCCTCACGCATAAATGTCCTTTCCAAAGTATTTAATCCCCTCAGATCCTAGAGTCCTCCAACTAACAGTTGTCTGTCCTTAAATCGCCTTTGCTTGAAAGTGCCTGTCTTCCAATTTTCAAAGTAGTTAACCAAGTATTCGTTAATAACTATACCGATGACATATGTACTCTCAGATAATCATTTCTCATTCATCCACTCACTCAACCACAAAATACATATTGAATACCAATTCTATGTCTAATCATTGTTCTCGATGTCAGAAAAAAACAAGTATAGTATGTTTTGTTGGATAACATCAAGCCGTAAGGCCCTACTTCAAATACCAGCATTTATTTGCTGGAAGCATAGCACCTGACATTCATTTAACGCTTAATGAGTGTCAATGGCTCCCTTCAAGGCTTTAACTCCTTAATTTACTCTTCATTCTCACCTTTGGAGATTGGTAGTGTTCTCTCTTACAAATGAAGAAACTGAGAGGTTGCAAATTGAAATAACCCACTCTAGATCACATGACAATAAACAGCAGAGGCAGGAATAAAACCTGGAGGCCTGGACCAGCCTGTGCTGGGAATCACTGCATGAGACCTCTGTTTATCTCCTTTGCAGAGAGATGAGAAATGAGGAAACATCAGGAAACTTCCTAAGAGAACCTACAAAAAGCATATAAAATGAGATCTAATTTTTCTCTTAGAGATATAACCCTTATTCTGTGTGTATCCATACTGAATACCCACCATTTATATATATGTGTGTGTTTATAAGACAAATCATTACTAAAATAGAATGTGAGAGAATGCGGTCATTCAGTGTTCTCCCACATAAGCAGAAGCCATGGCATACAATGAAAGGAAAACTTATTGTTCATTGCCCGGGAGAGCATTCCTGCCTGCTTGGCTAGAAACAGAGCAGCCGGAGGACACTGACTAGAGGAGGTTAAAAGCTCACACACACCTGTTCTTTTTACAATAAAATATCAGCAAAATGAAGTGAGTGACCAGGAGAAGGGTTTTGAGGACATAAAACTAGAAGACGGATCCTGTCAGAGCATTTCGAGGAACTGGAAAGGGGTCTCACCTCTGGGCCTGCGGGGGCCAAGCTGGCTGGAAGGGAGGGATCCGGAGTCAGTCTCAGCGCAGCTGCAGGTGGGAGAGCTGTCAGCAGCCCTGTGTTTACAGGTTGGATTTCGAGAGCAAGAGGGATTAGATGAACGTGTCAATAATGGCCTCCACGTGCCCCTGGTCATTCATCGACCAGATGGTTAATTTGGCAAGATCCAAAATAATATGGTTAAACTCAAAGAGGTGATTTCTCCCTAGGCTGGCTAGAGATTTGTACTATTTTCAACAATGCCCTTAAATGCACTTATAGTTTCCTTATTTGAGATGGATAGGTATATTAAAATATCTTTATTTTATCTTTATCTTAATTCCAAAAATGGTGAAATAATGGGTGGATGAAAATAAGAGAGCTACATCCTCTTTATCAGACGCAGGTATAAATTTCAGTAATAATTTCTCAGGGTAACAACAATTTCAATGTATTTAGAGCATATAATTTTTGCTGCTCTTTGCTAAAATTGGAATATGATGAGAAACACCTGTTTCTGTGGCTGTCCAATGAAAGAGCCAGGAGAGAAGTACAATGGGAGCTCAGTCTCAGGGGGACCCTGAGCATCAGGACGCAGGAAAAGTTCTCAGAATGTTCTCTATCCCTCCACATTATCCCCATCAAAGTTTCAGCCAAAGGTAAGTTGGAAAGAGATTCCTCCGTCTAGATCGCAATTTTATTTCCTTTAATTTCCCACAGTAGGTTTGTAAAAGTCATAGGTTGGCTAATTAATATGTGTGCGCCACCCTCAAACTCTTCTTTCCTGTTCCAAAACTCAGAGAAGAAAGGTTTGCCAAATCTCTCCCTTTCCCCACCTCCACTCTACGCTTACTTCTTTGGACACGTGTGCGCCCTCAGGTCTGACGCAAAACGTGAGAGCAGGGAGCACCTCCTGTGTCCTCTGTGATGACTCCCACTTAGAAACATTATTTTCAGTGTGTCTCCTCTCTCATAGGTACTTTACTGCGTTCCAGTGAAGGGACAGACACAACGTACAAAGCTGAACAGGACAACAGTAACCGTATTTACAATTTTCTTGAAGTAACCTCCATCTTCCCATTTGCAAATCCTGGGTAAGCTCTGCAATATTGATAGCTGTCACGTCTCCCGAGGTTGTAAAGGCACGTGTGCCTGGGCTGAGCAGAGAGACAGGACCTTTTCCCCAATCCGTCTCGTCTCCACTTTCTAGAGTGCTTCATTTCCCCTCACTCGCTGAAAGATACAAGCCAATCAGAATTGGTGGTTGTGGATCAGGTAGCAATTGACTGATCATTTAGTTGCAATTGACTTTAATGAATATAAGTTAAAAGAAAATGATTTCTCCTTTCCATGCTCCTTGAGAACACTTTGAAGTAAATCAAGCTGAGTTTTGAAAATCAAAATGAATCAAGAAAGACAACAAATTTAAGGGGCTGTGAGAAAGAGCCATTTGTAAGGAATGAAGTGTGAGAACTGGCCTCAGGTATCTGCACCTACTCAAAGAGTATTCAGTTTACAAATCCCACCCTGATTTAGGCAGCTTTTAAGGATTAAAATTAAAAATTAAATCAATTATCCATATCAATTTTAATTTTGAAGGATTTTAATGCTGCTTCACAGACTTGCTGTGTATATTGATTAGTAAACAGGAAAATTATTCAACCGTCAGATTTCTTCTGCACGTAGAAATAATAAAAAATATAAAAACAATGCATTTTAACTCACAGTTTTACCATAAAAGTTATGTATTACCTAAAGCATACTTCTTCATGTGCCCCAAAAAGTGATATTAGATTTAAATAAAGCATAATCAATCTGTAAACTATGTACATAATCCCTGATTATTTAACTTCAAATAAAAGAGCACAGAAATTTAGACCCACATTTCCTGCCCCTTCATAGCATAAGCATATATTTTAATTTAACCTGGTTTTGTTACTTAAAAGCTGACAGAAAGTCGAAACCTCAGTTTCTTCACAAACAAAATAGGTCAGAATTGATCTTTCATTTTTGTATGAAACTTATCTTCCATTTTCAAATGAAAAAAATGCCTACAGATTGCTAAGTATGGTGTGCTTGTTTAGCACTGATCAATGAAATTATTTAATAGCTATGAAGCACATAAAAAATAAATAACACAAATAAAAGATCGAGTAAGAATGTGAAATAAATGCCCTCAGTTATAAAATACATTTTATCTTCTATATGTATGTATGTATACTTAGATAATGTATTCGTTGCCTTCTATACACATATGTGTTTTCCACAAGATATGACTGTCTATATTTGAATGCAGGCATGCTTTGGTTTGCTTGTAGCAAAACATTTTCTATGTAAATGAGTTGCTTCTTCTGAAGCTGTATTCTTGTCAAATGTATAACGCATACAAAATAGCTAGAATTCAGCCAATAATAGCATATTATCTCACAGGCCCGACCTTCATTAAGAACAATGCAGAACAGCATTAAAATGTGTGAAGAGTAATTTAAATTATGACTTTTTGACGGAATAATAATAGTTTGTCATATTTATAACAAGTACAGACTCGGTAACAACAACAAAATAACATTCATTTCTCAAACATTTTGTAGATAACAGCTGAAGAGTTTTTTTACTAGCAATTGGAGTTTGGGAAGTGGAAGGTGGGGAAGAGTAAGAAGAAAGATGTGGAAAACATATACTTTCATTGCAGAATGCCAGTTTTTAAGAGATAGAATTGAATCCTCATCTTTTCTACTTACGCTGTTACTAGAGCAAGCCTAGCTGTTTTCGGGTTCTCCAGTTGGTCCCCATTTCTGTAGCCTGGTGTTAACATTAGAAAGATCATCCATATTTTGATACATTACAGTAAGTAAAGCCACTTAAAGCCAAATAACATGTATTTCAGGGTTTAAACTATAGCTTAGATTTTTCATTAGACATCTGCTACATGACTTGAAACATTACTTTCTGTACCATTACACCAAAAGTTCTAGAAACGTCAATGAATGTTTAGAATTACTGAAAGGAATATATAATACACACACACACACATACTTGACCTAAGATTTCATTTTCATAACAATTTTTGAAATTAAGTTTATAGAAATATCATCTTTATCCAATTTAACATATTTCAATAACTAACCAAAATAATCTCGTCAAGATCGAAAAGGCAATTCTTCATATAAAATACGTTCACAGTTCAGTGACCTGTTTTACATTTTGTGTTTCATGTCAACATAATAAAGTATTTGTTCTTTGCCTTAAAAAAATTTCCAGTGCCATCATGTATGAGATTAGTACTGAAAAGTTAAATATGTTGATTTATTTTCTGAAATCCAGGGTTTTTTTTTTTTATTGTATTCTTGTTTTTTCTGTTACAGTTGACCCAATTTTTCCCCCTTTGCCCTTCTCCATCCCACCCCACCCTCTGCCCCCACTGTCCATCCCCACCCTGTTGTCAATGTCCATGTGTCATTCATGCATGTTTTTTACAGAATGCTGCTTCTTCTCTCCACCGTTCCCCCACACCCCCTTACCTCTGGCAGCTGTCAGTCCGTTCCCTGCTTCCACATCTCTGATTCTAGTTTGCTCACTAGTTTGTTTTCTTCATGAATTTCTTAGGGATTTCTTCAGGATTCTTAGGGTATAGTCCCAGCAGTGGAATTGCTGCACCAAAAGGCAGCTCCCTTTTTACTTTTTTGAGGAAATTCCACACTGTTCTCCACAGTGGCCATTGAGTAAGAGTGGTGAGTGCAGATAGCCTTGCCTTGTTCCTGATCTTAAGGGAAATGCTTTCAGTTTTTGCCCATTGAGTATGATGTTGGCCATAGATTTTGCATATATGGTCTTTATTATGTTGAAGTGCGCTCCCTCTATTCTCCCTTTGCTGAATGCTTTTTATCATAAATAGGTGCTGGCCTATAATTTTCTTTCTTTCTTGTGCCTTTACCTGGTTTGGGGATTAGGATAATACTGACCTCATAAAAAGGGTTTGGGACTCTTCCCTCTTCTTGAATTTTTTGGAATAGTTCGTGAACTATTACTTCTTTGAATGTTTGGTGAAATTTGGTTTTAGTACTTCTTTGAATGTTTGGTAAAATTTGCCTGTGAAACCATCTGGTCCAGGGCTTTTGTGTATCACTAGTTTTTTTCATTATTGCTTCAATTTCACTAGTTGTTATCAGTCTATTCAGGCTTTTGGCTTCTTCCTGATTTAGTTTTGGAAGATTGTATGATTCTAGAAATTTATTCATTTTGCTCAGGTTGTCCAATTTCTTGGCATATAGTTGTCCATAGTAATTTCTTATAATCTTTTGTATTTCTGCAGTATCCATTGTTACCTCTCCTCTTTCATTTCTGATTTTATTTATTTGGGTCCTCTCTCTTTTTTCCTGGATGAGTCTGGTCAACAGTTTGTCCATTTTGTTTGTCTTTTCAAAGAACCAACTCCTGGACTCATTGATCCTTTGAATTGTGTTTTTAGTCTCTATATCATTTGATTCTGCTCTGATCTTGGTTATTTCCTTCCTTCTGCTCGCTCTGGGGCATTGTTTGTTGTCGTTCCTCTAGTTCTTTTAGAGGTAGGTTTAGGATGTTTATTTGAGTTTTTTTTTAATCTTCTTTAGGTGGGCCTCTATTGCTATGAACTTCCCTCTCAGGACTGCCTTCGCTGTGTCCCATAGGTTTGGGGTTCTTTTGTGTTCATTTTCACTTGTTTCCAGATAATTTTTTATTTTCCCATGATATCGTATGATTAGCTGCACCCTACCACCAGTCTCTGATGACCCCTGAGTCTGTTGATGTTGCTGTCTCCTCAGCAAGGGTTAAGATGCAGGTTTGGAGAAAAGAGAATGGAAAAAAGAAAAAACAAAACCAAGACAAAGCAAAACTGATGACAGAAAAAAAAATGTGCAGAGTGGAGCAAACAGGTTTACAGAGGTTGTGGCAAAGGGATTTCCAGAGGGTGGGGCGGGGGGAGTGCTATTTCCCCGGTGAGATGATTGATTTTCCGCTGGGAAGGGCTAGCTCTTCTCAAAGAAGATGGTTGTTGTGGAGCCCAGCTATATCAGCCCCCAGAATCCCAGGGCTGCTCCCTCAAGACTCTCCCCAGTGCCTCCCCCTCCAGACTCTCCTCACTGACTCCAGACTGCACCACCCTCCCTTCCCTGGGGCCCAGGTAGGAAGCTACATGCACACAATCTGTGCTTTGACCCTTTAAGGGAGAAAAACAAACAAACAAACAAAGATGGTGGGTTTGTCTCCCGCGTTTTTTGTCTCTCCCCAGAGAGCCTGTTTATTGGTGGGAACTTTCTCCCGTCTGGCTAAGGGGCTCAGCCTCAACCACCATCTCCTCTGCCTTGAGAGGGCTTCTAGGTGTGGGTTGAATCTTCGGTTGGGCCACATACAGGAGGCCACTGATCCACATTTCTCTCTCCCACCCCTGCCTGTTCCCCTCTCTCCCAAATCAATAGATTGTATCCTGCATGCATCTTCTTCTTTCAGGTCTAATATCATCCTGATTCTGTGGGGAGGGATGGGAAGAGTCCAGCAGCCATATTATAACAGGGCTGTGGCAAGGGTTGCTCACCCTGCTTCCCTCTAGTGAGTCAGCCTCAGGCCCCGCCCCCTGCAAATTAGGCTCCCCCTTGCTCAGCATCCCTTTCCCCACTCCCTGCCCCACTATACCTGCAGCTGCTCCCTGGGTAGTCTCTGCAGCCAGCCCCCTCTGGGTCACCTCTCTCTGCCCCTATGCCCAGGCTCACTACCAGCTCTTGGTCCGATCTGCAGCCTCCTGTTTCAGACTCTGCCCCGTTGGCAGTTCCCATGGTGCCCTGGGAGGTGACAGCTCCTTCCCTGATAAGGACAGCAGCCTCCTAATCCTGGCTACTGGTGGTGGTGGGGTATGCAGCCCTGCCCAGGGCAGAGGGCACAGAGACAAGTCTGGGTGCCCAGGTGCGGGCTCACTGGGGACTTCTTCCCCAGGAGGATATTTTAAATTCCTCAAACTGGCTCCCACCACAAATCTGTACCACCAGAGGTGACGGACAGGGAAGCCACCAGGAGAGGCTGGGCCACACTTTCACAGGCACCCACTCTCCTACCCACGTACACGCTCACTCACACATGCTCTCGTTTACACATGCTCTCACTCACTCTCAGCTAGGTTTTTGAGCTGATTGTTCTGAAATTTAGCTGCAAGACCAGTGGGGGGCTGGGAGCAAGTGGACCAAGCTTCCAGCTACTCTGAAGCCATCTTGAAACCAATGATTTATTTTCTATTTGCATTCCCAGTGTAGCACTTCTTTTTCAAATGATATTTAAAATCTCAAGAGAGATTAATATAGTCCTGAATAATGGTGGCACATGTGTAAAACATTAACACTGCCCTTTACCCATCTTGCATATTTCACATATACTTGTTCAAAATATGAGCAGTGCCACGTGGCTTCGAGCATCTGGCATACAGATGGAGAATTGTGGGTACCAAAATATCAGATCTATTTTGGTGGAGTAATGAATACCCCTGCGTATGTTGTCTTTGAAAAAGAAAGTTTGATAGTTTCATGCAAAGTGCAAGAAAAAAACTAGTGTGTTATTGCTAACTTGTAAAAATTATGCAGATGCCTTAATGGATGTCACATAAGATAAAGATCTCTGAATACGATACAGTCATTTAAAATAAAAATCCCAGATTAAAACAGCACCTAATGGAAAGTAAAGTGTTATCCTCTGGTGGAAACAGCGGATGATGGGTTTAAGAGCGCAGATATTACCTTTGACAAAGAAGACTGAGGTGTCCTCCAGTACGCTGCATGTTAATACAGAGAAAAACACAGAATTCAAGATAATCTACTAAACTGCCTCAGAGAAGCATTCAGAGAGTGACTAAGTCATATCAAACTTTTAGAACTAAAGTCATCACGAGTTTGATAGAAACCTTAGTAGAGATTTTGCAAAGAATCATGTACACTATGCATGTTCTCTTTTCTAGACAAAGCTACCTCACACCCTTCATATTTATCTACCATTTAACTACATGTCTTTTTTTTATATTGTTCTTATCTTTTGGGAGTTGAGCCTGTTACTGATCCCCACTCTCACAAATTGTGTTTTTGAATGCATTCGAGATTCCCCCACAATTTGCTAAAAGTAGAGTGTCAATTACAATACACAGAATTTGACCTCCAAACCAGGGCACTTGAAGGAGTCTGTCCTGTAGTGAGAGTGTGAACCACACAGTGTGTGACTGCGTCGTACAAGGGTCAGCATTAAAAACAGGAAATGCAGGTGTAAAAATGTACTCTAATGCTAGAGCACATTTCCAGAGGAATACAATCATGTCTTGGGCTCCCGCTTTTAACTGAAATGACCTGTCTATGAAAGTACTGAGTCAATAGGAAATGAATTCATTTCTTAAAAAAAAGACAGTCTATAACATAAGCCCATGTTTTCTGAATAGAATTACCTGTTTTGAAGTATTTTCCTTTTTTAACTTCTTTTCAGGTACATAATACTCCAGAGAGAGTTACTCAATCTAATTCCAATCTAAGCATTTTATCCATAAAGAAGATAAGTGAATCCATTAGTCCCAAGAATT
This sequence comes from Carollia perspicillata, assembly GCA_004027735.1. Taxonomy (NCBI): domain Eukaryota; kingdom Metazoa; phylum Chordata; class Mammalia; order Chiroptera; family Phyllostomidae; genus Carollia; species Carollia perspicillata. Next base: position 9,998 of record PVKM010000969.1, read on the forward strand.
TCACTGAACATCACTTAAAAGTCAATAAAATGTAGTTTAACACACTATATTTTTGTTAGTATATACTGTAGATTAACACAGTTTTACATTTTAATTTTGGCACATCGATATTTTATTTTTGCTTTTCCTACCATTCAAGTTTTCCATCAATTAATTTACTTCCTTTTTTGGTAAGGACAGTCAGATAAAATTATTTTCACACTGAAGTGTTCATTCTGGAAATGAAGTCATGATGTCTATTATCTTTTTTCTTGAGATACTGACCTCAAAACTGCCTATCCAATGTTGTATACAGGGATAAGCAAAAGTAGGTTTACAGTTGTTTGTATGGACAGTAATATAATAATTAATAAACAATAATACAAGAATAAATGCTGTTGCATGTACTCACAACTATAAACCTCCTATGTCCCACCTCTGTATATAAGATATGTATTTATGTGAATCACATTCTGCCATCAAGTCGCAATCTTAACTTTCCCTTCACTAAACATAACAGAACGGCATTAGAATCACGAGAAGTAATTTCTCTTCTTTGTAAGAGAGAAGGAATTAAATTCCTTTGGATGGAATTTACATGCATCTCACTGCCAAAAGTTCCCCATACTCCAAGCAAATTCTCAGTCTATATTCTATTAAATGAAGAATGAATAATTTCCAAAGATTTTCAAAAGAGACTAGAAATACAAAGGCCATTGTTTGCTTGATAAAGATGAAAACAATCTGTTGCAAGTGTTTACTCAAAATAAGGGAGGCCATAGAAAAGATATTTGTTCAACATGCTAGGGAACAAGAGAACTAAATGTGCGTGCAATCAAGAACAACATACGCTTCTAAGCTATTTACAGGACATACAAATTAATTAATTACTTGATCAGTTGTAACTATTGCCACCTTCAAAAATTAAGGCAATTTGCATCCTAAACATCCTTGGGTTGTTTGTTTTGTTTGTCACTGGTGTGGGGGGATGCTTAGTTCATCTTAATTACTCTATTTCTTTATTTATAGAGCTAAAGACTTGTAAAGTGAACTATCTACTTAAGTAACTTAAATATACAGTGTTTTATTCCCAATATAGTAACTATATATAACATTATATATAAAAGTATAATAGAAAAATAGAGGAATTAATGTGCAAAAATTTTAACTAGAATTTATACATATGAAACAATTCCATCTTGTGGTTAAGAACCACTAAATAGTGTTTGCAAAATCTGTAAAATACTTCTTAGGGTTCTTGCAGGAAGCAGATGTGTGAAGTGTTTACCAGAGTGCCTGGGTGTAGTGAGTCCTCAATAAAGAGTATCCATATCATAAATATGCATGTTACATTTCAATTGTATTCATGGTAATAAAGATGGTCAATAGTATAGTTCATGGAACTAGAATGCCAGGACTTGAACACAATCACTGCTATGAAATTGATAGTGACTTTGGCCAAGGTACTTAACCACACTAACCTTCAGTTTCTTCATTAACAGAGGGGGAAGGAGTGGGTAACCGTGCTGTCTCTCATAAATTCAGAGGGACAATTCAATGTTAACCTACAATAAAGAATTAGATAATAGCACTCAATAAATAATATTATTCTTATTTTTCTTATATTTAGTATTCAGATACCATACAATCTGTAAGGGAATCTAAACGTCCTTTATTCATCTGATACTAGGAAGCCCCTGACTAACCTGACAGGTCATTCTTCTGTTTTTAAACACCTCCAGTGGCAGTAGTTTCTCCTCCTTGAAAAGAAACTGTTTCTCAATTTTAAAGTATCTTTCTTAAACTAATCTGAAAATGTGGGTTCTTAAAGCTTCAACTCACTGAACTATCTCCATCCCTGGCTGATACACATTCAATCCCTGTCTCTTCTCAACATGACAATCTTCCAAGCAACTAAAGGCAGTTATTATGTACCTAATAAGTACAGTTGCCATCTCATTTCTTGCCCAAACTGAGACACACTTGTGAGTGAAAGGACTAGTGTGAAGAATGCTAGAAAACCAGGCATAACCTGGACTGCAGCAGGGAGACTGGGAACTATGGTTGCCCACCCGCCCCGATGCCTTCTCTCCATTAATTAAAACATTCTCAGTACCTTCAATTCCCTCTCATGGTACAGAACTGGTTCCATTTAATGTCACTGTTCTGATTTGTTCAAATCTCCATGTTAGCTTTAGAGCCCCCGACCAGCTGAGCTCAGGGTTGCTGTGGAAAAGATGGAAGTTCCAGGCTCGGCAGGACTTCGACACAGCAGCTCTTTGCAGGCAGAACAAATACATAATCACAGCACTTTGAAACAAATGCTTTTTCCCCATTTCAATATATTCTGATCATTCAGCTCTATGCAATGTGAATGCAACTGAGGCTTTGAAGAGAATATAAGACTTAAATTTTGTTACCATATTAAGAGAAAGAAACTAGGAACGATGAGCAGAAAAACACAAGACTGATTACATACAAGGGTTAAACAGGGAACCCTGAAGACATAAATGAAGAGGCTAAAGGAAGGGGCAACATCTATTTTTTAATCCTCTAGTTAAAAAATGGGAATTTAGGTAGAGCGTCGAAATACCTTTCCAAACTAACAAGGAGATTTTATATATGTTTGTATTGTATGTTCTTACCAGTAGTTCAAATTTATAAAGTGGTTGCATTTATAATTGGTAGATTGAATTTATAGATTCTTCCTAAGGTAATTTTTGAGGGGTATTATACTATAGTCTTCAGTTTTTACTTATTGTAAATGATGTCTTGAATGCTTCAGATTAAAAAGTTGCAAAAATACTAAACACATAAAATAGTCTTGATTCCTGAGCCACATTTACAAGAGGCAAAATTAGGTATTAAAATAAATCAAATTGTGTGCTCTCTCCCCCCGCCCCCCGCATCAATTACCTTCACATCTCTTCATTGAGAGAGCATGTACTAATGTGTAAACAATCCTCGCTCCTTGCTGAGATCAGGAAAACAAAATCCCACAACCACTTTGGGTTAATGCATATTAAGGAATGCAGGAAGGCAGATTATCATTAATGATGATAGTCTGTGATTTACTGTAGGAACTACTTTGTATGACTTACTTACATTATTTATATTTACTTATCTGAACCCCATTTTTTCCTCACAGTGACATTCCCTTATAATTCATAGACACAGACCCTGAGACTCAGACAGAGTCTGAGTGGTGGTTTGACCCACCACTCAGCTGGAAAGGGACGGATTCAGGCTCAAGGAGTTTTAGAAATTTAGATTCAGGCTCAGGGAGTCCTGCCAGAGGGCCACTGTGTCCTATTGCCCTCCGCCCTGTTGAAACAGTACCTGAAAGAGAAACGAGAGGAGGAAGGTACAAAGGGACAATGTATAGCTAAGTCCTGGGAGCAACACTGAGGCCAGTTTGCTAGCACGTAAGATATTTTTAAGGAGAAATGAGCAAATGGTTTCAAAATGACCATTTGGGTCACACCAACATAACTTACCTGATCAGAGTCCTTGGAAGCAGGAAAAAGGCCTTCAACATGGTGATTGTGGTGGGGAGGGAAATATAAGGGGACTAAATGGCAATAGGAAAAAAATAGAATAAAAATATTTTTTTAAAGAAACCATTCTGAAAAGGCTGCATCCTGAATGATCCCAACTGTAAGGTATTCTGGAAAACACGGAAGTATAGAGACAGTGAAAAGGTCAGAGGTCACCAGGGGCTCAGGCAGAGGGAGGGGGCAGCTTGAGGAGCACAGGGAGTTTTCAGGGCAGAGAAGCTTTTCTGTACGATATTATAATGGTGGATATCTATTTGTCAAAACTTATAAAAGTCCTAGACTTGTACAACAAAAAGAATAAACCCTAATGTAAACCAAAAAAAAAAAAAAAAGAATCTGAAAAATATTTTTAAAATGATCCAAGGAGGTCTCTTCCAAGACTCACTTAGGAAATTTCTAATGTTCATTATGAGCAGATTCTGAAGGGAACTCCCTCCTCGCCCTTTATGCTGGTCCCTCCAAACTGTGCCAGAAAGATTTGCCTAAAATCACAGAAATAGTAAAATACAGTAGATTTTATGAGAGAAAAAGCTTAGGGTGATTGTCTAAATTTCTGAGACTGTAGTATATCAGCAGGCATCCCAGTAAACTTCCACAGTGATATATATGTCAATGCTTTGGTTGGAATAGACTATCTTGTCCTTTTGCATAAATCATTCTAATGACACTGTTTGAAGGAATACTCACGCCTTTTGTTTGGCTTAATGTTTTTTTTAATTTGAGAGAGGAACATTTAACCTTGCTCCGGTTTCCATCTCGGTAATGGCCAACAGACGGTGCAGAGAGCCTGAAAGTGGTGCTTGCGTGTGTCTGAGGAGGGCTTGGCAGCACCCCTGCCTTTCTGCGCCAGCCGAGCATCCCAGCATTCAAACTCCCAAATAGGCTGTCAGGGCCCGATGCCTTATTAACATGACTGGTCTGCCAGTATCCACATTTCCATCGTTTCAAGAGAACGTTAGCATGAGTGCATGAATCAGTAACACTGACTAAAGCTATTTAGGGTTTGAACATTTATTTGAGTATTAAAATATCTCATTTGTCTTTGTCTGTATGTCTATGGCATTAATGACACACAACATACTTGTAAAAAAGAGACTAATTATTCAATTTAAAAACTCATTTTTACCTTACAAAGCTTTGTATTTCATTCTCAGTGAAATAATGACCTATCATACCTATTTGCTTTGAATTTCAAGAAAAAAATTTTTTTGAGTGTGAGGGAGTAGCCATATGTATATACATATGCAAATCTATGTATATCAGGATCTGTTCTGTAAAAGAGGGCATGTTAATAACAAAATGTAAAATAATTACAGTTACACTATTAGAAATAAGAAATTTAAATTAAATGAATTAAATATCCTGTAATGTTGCTTGTTTTCACTTATTTTTCTTTTGCTATTGATTTCTAAAATATACAGTTTTATTACCAGTCTTAGGACAGGAATTTGGAAACTTATGCCCTAATGTATTTTATGATTTAAAAAAATCATGAAATATGTTTGTGTATACATTTCCAGATGATTTATATAATTAATGTTAAATAAAAAGCCTTATAATAAATGAACTCAACATAAAGATGATTATAAAGGGAACAAATAAATCAATTCTAAAGAAGAAATATAGAGAAAGAAACATTTCAGATTTGTTCACTACCAAACACCCATTTTCTACTAAAATACGTGACCCATAGGAGATGTTCTATAAACACGATTTGAATAAATAAATGAACAGATACTGCATTTCTATTAAAATGTTCTAAATGCTACTGTGGTATGGTGAAGACGCGGGTACTCTAAGTTCTAATTTCTTGAGAAGAAACAGAACTAGACATAAGATTTTAACAAGATTAAATACTTTACGGGTTTATAAATTCAAAATTTGTGAAAAAAAAGATTAAAGAAGACAATTTGGGTGATGCAAACAAACTGAATTTAAGACTTCACGAAGCAGACAGTCCCCTTTGAGAGGACTGCAAAGTGGGCTGAAGCCAGAAAGCTGGCATAGGATGAAGGTAAAGAACAAGGAAGGGACCGAGTTGTCTAACAGACTGGGGCCGGGAGGTCAGTTCTGTGTAGGGCGAGGGGGCCGGAGCTGGCCTGGCCTCGGGGGATGGCTGGCTGAACAGACTGAGTTCTGGTCAAGGGGAGCATTTGAAGGGACAGGAAAGCCATCTCAGTTTTCACTTGCTAATGTGGCACCACAGACAGGAACGGCTCCATCTGGGTGTAGAAAGTTATTTCACAACACGTTTCCAAAAAAACAATGGCTTAAAAACATACTTATTGGTTGATTGATTTGATTGCACTTATTCAGGGACAGTAATATGCTTGTACATAAGAGTTTGGACCTAGGTGAACAGGCTCCAACTAGCTGATAAACAATATCAAAGACACACACCAAAAAAGAGAAATAAAAGGGTTTTAAACGATGGTGTGTTTGTTTCTGCATGAGCTGAGACTGGTTATTAGGCTGCACGGTGAGGGACCTTTAAATTAAAAAAAGCTAAAATATTTACCACGGGCTACACAGAGGTGTCACGGATTCTCACCTCACTGCTATATAAAGCCGAACATTAGCATTTTGAAATGAGAACATCACTTGATTGAGTGAAAGGTTGAGAGAAATCAGATCAAATGGAATGTTCCTGAGTAGAATACCAAAATACAGATCTAGGACTGATGTCGAGAAACAGCTTTACCTATCATGGCGAATACAAGGGAATGAAAATATGGCAAAAGTACTTTGAGAACAAGCAAAAGACAAGTTGGATAATTTGAATACTGAATGTTTTCTGTCTCTTTTGGAGGAATAGCTAAAATATTACCAATGAATTTAGATTAGATGATATGTATTCCAAAAGAAATATGTGAAATCAAAGATTTCCTGTTTAAGTTATTTTCCTAGACGCTGGTATAATCTCTGATGCATGCATTGCCTTTTATCACTCACTCATGACATCCTCGGAGCAGGATCAATCCTGGCAGGACAGCGGCACTTGCCTCTGTAGGCACAGTGGCAGGGCCCACACCAAGTGGCCACGAGGAGCCCTGCTCATGGAGGGAACATGCAAAGCTTAGGAATTCTGGGAACAGCATGGTTGCGCTTACTATTTATTTCTCTATTGCTAGTAAATTTTTTGAACTAAAAATAAAAAAAATTGTATAGACCTGTGTTTATGTATTTTTAATGGCCCTCTCCCTTCTCTCAGCACAATGTCTTCTACAAGTGTAGATGCTAACAACATTGGAATCAGACTTTAAGTATGATAACCATTAGTGTATGAGTGGATAAAAAAAACTGGTGCATTGACACAATGGAATACTATGCAGCAGGAAGAAAGAAGGAGCTCCTACTCTTTGTTCAACATGGATGGAACTGGAGAGTATTATGCTAAGTGAAATAAGCCAGGCGGTCAAAGACAAATCCCACATAATCTCACCTATGAGTGGAACCTAATGAACAAAACAAACAAATGAGCAAAACAGAACCAGAGACATGGAAACAAGGAACAAACTGACAGTGGCCAGAGGGGAGTGGGGAGGGGGATGACAGGGGAAGGAAGGGGAAGGGGCAAGTCAAGGAACATGTTCAAAGGACCCGTGGGCATGGAGAACAGGGTGGGGACTGCCCAGAATGGGAGGAAGAGGCCGGTGGAGGTGGGCAGGGCAGGAGAGCAAAGGGAGAAAAATCGAGATAACTGTAACCGAGTAACAATAAAATAAATAAATAACTTTTAAATGATGATAATGCAAAAAATAATATAATGGAGCCACTTTACAATGGAGCCAGAGCTGCCTTCCCAGAGTAACTGCCTTTCAGGTCTCACTCCTCAAACTTTGGAATATTTAAACTGCAAAAATAACCTTTGGAGAGGGTCCTAAATGCAACTATCCCAAACAGCTATTTGGAAACACAACAAGAAAGCAGACAGTATGATTTTGATAAGAGCATAAATCTAGCTTGTAAGTTAATAGCTAAATCAAACTGTCTCGTGATAAAATTAACACCCTTCTTCAATGAAATCAATTCTTAATTAGGTTCCATCTGCTCACTCATGTACTTCAATGCAGTGTTTGGTGGGTCAAATGCCAGTGCTTCCACATTGACCTGCTATTTAGATGTCGTCTAAAGTAAGTTTTCTCATCATCTATTCAGCACGTGACACTGTTTAAGAGTTCCCCTCTCTTTTACATGTATTTGTTTGTATAGTTTCTCACCTGAAACTCAGAGATATTTGAACTAAATACCAATTCAAAAGGTATCAAACATTTTTTTTAAAAAACACTAAAATGTCCAACTGTTTAAATGCAGAAAGAACTTATGAATGCTAAACTCAGTGCAGCTCTCTGCTTAATTTAGTCTGATCTGCAAGACAAAAATTAAAAACTGGGATCCACATTTATAATTGCGCAAACGATAAATGACTTTAAAAGCCTTCAGTGGAAATAGCTTGAAGGCTTCCCTTTGATAACATTATTATTTTCATTTTGGCAAAAGCACAAACCACATGTTCTCCCAGAGCAGAGAATGTTGGTAGTTTCCCACTGACAAGAAGGAAAAAGATAAAACTCTTCGGAATGTTCAGCTTCTCCTGGTCACAGGTTGGAGACAGGAACTTTCACTGGCAGATTTTCTGCAATGTTGATTTTTATTTTATACTGCGTGACTCTATTTTCTTTGACTAAAGGGGGAAAAAAACCTAAAAATGACTTTGATCTTGGCCTTTCTGTGCTTTAACAGAGATTAAGTTTGTGTATTCCCAAATCCAGTCAGGATAATTTGCACTTTCTGAGATGACATCCGTAAAGTTAAATGACAATGACTTTCTGTTAAAATTAACTTTTTGTCTCTCTTTTGACATATGTCTAACTCTGACATTTTTTTGATGTCTTCATCTTTTATTTTTCTTTGCTCTGATCTTTCCTGTAAATACCTTTAGGTATTCTTTTTATATTTTTGTTCATCAATAACATGAACTAATTTTACAATATATATTTAAAATATTCTCTGTGGCAGGCAGTTTCACGTACTTATACCACTTAATTCTCAAAATAATCCATTGGCATAGTGGTTATCAAAATTATTACTATTGCATATAAAAATGATGCTCAGATAAATACATCGTGAAATAGCATACATTTGGTATGAGATGCACCAGTCAGACGTGAATGCCTTGGTGCTGGCCTCCACCCCCTCTTCCTCCAGGGTTTATGGGTCTCATGCACTGTGTGTCTCTTTACTTCTGCACCAAGCACAATGGCCCCTTGCGTCCTTCCTGCACATGTCTTTTGTTGTGCTCCCTCTGATTTCCTCACTTACTTCTTTTCTTCCCTTACTGACCTTACGGGTCCTCTACCTGAACTAGCTTCATAAGCAATCTGGTAGAGTTTTAGTAATTATGAGATTAGGATTTATGCACTTTTTAAAAAACATAAGCCTTTATTCTGGCTTTATTCTGGCCCACCAAATATATATAATTGGTAGACAGATACAGACATGAATGAGATACGCGTTTGACTAGTGAGGCTTCCCTATTCCAGGACTCCTGCCTTTATTTTCTCCCTTCTCTTTCACCTTTTTCTCTTCAGCTCTACTTTAAGGTTTCGTTTTGCTTCTTCTCTGCATGTAAATATGTCAGGAAAGAGATTTGGTATCTGGATCAGTATAAGTACATACACATAATTTTAAGGATAAAAAAATGGTTCCTATCTCTGAAAACAAAACAAAGAAATCAATATTTTCCCTTTTAAAGCTCTACTTTTGGAAATGGCTTCTACTCAGAAAGGCGTACAAGACTAAATATTTAAAGAGCTCTTTTTCAAAGTCTCTTCTTCTAAAAATAAGTGGTAATTCAAAGGATGAAAAGTATCAGCTTGCTATGGTATTATTTATTCCTCATTTCTTTCTCCCTTCACAAGGTTTTATTTTATTGTCTTAGCATATTTGTGCTTATAAAGAAAAGAATAAATACTGGCCACAAAAAAATATGAGAAAAAGGTGTGTTCATTTATAAAGAATGGAAAGATGACTCCATTAAGCCATGAGTGCAGGAAAATAGAAAATATTTCTTGAAACATATATGTGAAATACATCTATATATTTTCCAAGCCTCTGATCTCTTGTTATTTGCATCTCCATGTAAAAGATACTGTATTGCAGAAACAAATAGCCCCATTAGACATGCCTGCACAGCTTCCGGGCAAGTTAAGTTTATTAAAACCATAGGGCAGAAATTTAAAATACATGCTGGACTTTTCCAATGTCATGGGAACTAATGAAGTGAAGTAGATATATGCCTTGTATGTTTTCTAATTCACACCTCACACCGACCTAGATATTCTCACTCAATAAATTCAATGGATCCCACAGCTATCAAATGCAAAGTTGATATACCTGCATGTGCATAAATATATATAGTAATTAAAATTGTTAGTAAAGTGTGGACAGAAGTCAGGCATAAATATTCTTCCACCAAAGGCTTCTCTGCATATTGGGTGTTGTGTAAAAATATGTTGCAGGGGGAGGTGGTGAATCCCCAAACCCAAGACCCATAAATCCAAGCAAAAAATGAAAGACTGTGAAGTAATATTATAACTAGTCCTAATACTGAAAGTGTTTCAGCTAGTCTCTGGCAAGCTTTGAAAATTGATCACTTAGAGGCAATTGTTCTCTAAGAAATGAGCAGTGATTGCTCCATTCCTGTACTGAGCAGTGCTGAAGAACATAGCCTTGGAACCTGAGCTGGGGCCTGTCGACTGTCACAGGAGGCGAAACGTGTAGAGAACTGTGTCTCGCTCCAAGTCACACTCAGTTATTAGGTGCTACGACGTTTAAGTATTGGTATCTTTGCTGTCATTACTATTTCATTGGTAGAGACCATCTCCATGCGTGATGCAGGGTGAAAATATGTGCAAGGCTTCTAACAACACGGACACCCACCAGAACGTGAGACACTGAGTTTCCCCGCTGAGTTTCCCATTGATTTGCCGGAGCGTGTCTGCCCCTTTGTGCACCTTTCTATCTCACCACTGCCTGCGGTCCAGGGCGGGAGTCTGGAGCCAAACTGTCTGACTCGGAATCTCAGCCCTGCCACTCACCAGCTGTACAATCTCGGGCAAGTCACTTAATCTCTGTGTCTCAGATTTCCTCTGTAAAGTGCAGATAAAAGATAGTACCTTTTTTATATGACATTTCTAAGGATTCAGTGACAATATATCCAACAACCTTTGTGCATTGCTTGGCACTGAACCCAGAATAGCTCTAAGCAACTTTCTGCTATGTGCTCCTTCTTGTTTTTTAAACCCTTCTTTTATCAAGAAAGGTTAGAAAGTCAATAAGCATGAAATGAACACAATGCATGCCATATATAATACCTTAGAGTTGTCTGCATGTGCCACTCATCGCGTTCCTCGTACCTGAGTAAACAAGCATATCATACAGTGAATTATACTTACGCATATGCACAGCGCTTGGAAGTCTCCCTCTGGCACAGAGACATGTAAGTGGATTAACAGAGTGAAAATAATTATTTTATGCACACAAAGTCACTGTGGAAAGTATTTTTAGTTCTTTGAAGTGTTTTTCCACCTCTCGACTAATTATCAAGTAGCTGCCTGATTGCTGATGATTGATGACTGATGGAGAGGGCGTTCAGCAGGTGCTAAGTAGTTTGCTTGGCTTAAGTGCTTCTAAGGAAGAAGGAGCAGAGTCCCGAGGCAGACGGAGCAGAGCAGACTCTCCTATGGGTAGTGATATGGAGGGCAAAAGTAGAATTCGTGCTATGAATTGAAAAGAGGAGGATCCGAAGGTTATCTTAAATATATCTGCAAATGACGATAGTAGTTCTGCTTCTGACGATAGTGCATAAATTGGTCTTTGTATTTTAAACTTTGAGGAGACAAAAAAACTCAAGAAAAACATAAAGATAAATCTAAATTTTTCTAATCTGATCCTTTAAAAAAAGAAAAAAACAGATGCAGGGTCCGGCAGAAGTAAGGCCTGCTTGAGTGTGGTTGGTAGGGAAATGATACGGGTGTAGTTATGTATAGTTTCAATTTGAACATTTCACCTAAAATGTCCAATGGCGTGCTTGAGTGTGATATTGTTACATTACAGAATTACATGCTTATGATTTTGTAATAAAAGATTTTGTAATAGAAAGGGGGTTATTTGTGCCACACCCTATATTTTAAAAATTTAAAACATATTGAATGATAAGTGAATAATAATATTAAAATAAAAACTTTAAATGATACATATATAATTTATTATTTATTAAAATACATTGAAACTGTTGGATTTTATTTAATAAGCTATTATGTGTTAAAATATTTAAAATTTTAATTTTGTGCTAAAACTAGAAATTAATATGTTTCTTTGCTTTCATGTTACTACATAACACAAGTAAAATATGTAGGATACCTTTTTTTATAAATAGTGATAAATTGTGATTACTTTATTTAACGCTTTACTGGAAGCCTATTCAATTAAAATCTCAGCACAGACATAATCATTCTTGTAAATTTTTCCCCTTCGAAAGTAATTTGCATAACCAGAATTGAGGCGCTGAAAGAGGAAAAAACAGAAAATCTAGAGGGTCAGGCAATATCAGCAAAATATATGTCGTGTGGAGAGGGTGTGAGGGAGAGCTCATGGATGGAGGAAAGACGGGGCCTGATCTCCCTCAACCATAATGTTGACTGTACTCAACGCACAAGAAGATGAAGGTGAAGGTCAAATTTCCAAATCAAGTATCTATATGCTGTATCAAGACTGAATTGAGGTATGGGACCCCAAGCTAGCTGCACAACACCCACCTCCTCTCGAGCCCAAATATAGATCATATGACCTCAGCACACCCTCTTGGTGCATCTAGAAAAAAGTAAACAATACAGAACTGAACAAGGGGGAAGTAGGGAGAAAGTTGTGGGCAGAATATCCTGATGGACGGAGCCCTGCGCCCGGCTGTATGCACAGGGACATAGAAAGAAAGAACAGATTACAATAGTTATTTTACCCTAAAGATCCAGGCCTTTCCTTGGTCTTCCTACCACATGGAAGAGGGAATTCAATGGGAGACCCCACAGGTGTTCATCTTTCAATCCACAGTAGACCCGCCTACTAATGACCATCCACTTAGAATCCGACAAATGATGCCAGCCTTCCATCTCCCTGAAGGTGGACCTGAGAGAAAGCCAGCTCTCACAGCCCCTCTCTAGAGGGTGAAGTGTTTTTTATTTCCTGACAACATGAATTCCCTTCTTCATGATCCTAAAAGACAAATTACGGCCAAAATTATAATTAATGGGAAGATCATTAGCTAAATTCAATTGAGTTCTTATGATATCCCAAACATTCTTTGGGTTTCCAATTCGATTCTCACAACAGCTCCCTGTATTAGAGCTGATATTGCTGCACTTTCCAGATAATAAGACTCTGGTGTGGAGATCAATTAAGAACAATCTGACAGTAACCGGAGGGCAGGTATTGGGAGGACGGGGGAAGGGTTTTCAGGAACTACTATAAAAGATAAACGGACAAAACCAAGGTGGGGTGGAGATGGCTGGGGTGGGCAGGAAGTTGTGGCAGATGACTTCAGACAACTGTAATTGAACAACAATAAAATATCTTTTAAAAAAACAGAAATAAAGTAATGTTATTTTTTTAATTTAAAAAAAAAAAGACTTACAGGCCCTTTTTCAAGGTCTGGCTTATGCGCGGGACCACAATCCCAACACCACACAAAGTGGTCCCCAACAAAACTAAGTGCTAATTCTTTGAAAAAAAATGTTTAAAATTTACAAGCTTCTTGTAACTTGTCAAGCAGGAAAAAAAACAAACAAATACGCAAATATTTATTAAAAAAACACTCCATCAAATTTTATACCAAGTCAGTGGTAGAGCCAAAATTTAGTTGGTATCTGAAGTCGTCCCCTTAAAAGTTACACTCTACTGTGTCCCACAATTACATAGACTTGGGTCAAATCCTAGACCCTGTGTTATCCTAGAAAGCTAACTTACATTTGGGAACCCTATTGATTTTCTGAGAGAGTTATTGTTAGAATTATATTAAGTCACCTACAAGTCCCATCTCTGTGGTCACTTTCTTTCCCTCTTTAGCTTCCAATCCCCAAAGCTTTCTGCTTACTTGTTCCTCATCCAAAAGCCCTTTGTTCATCTTACTCCAAAATGTATTCACTGTTTTTTTTAATTAAAATTCTTTCTTGGTAAACAAATATCTCATTTCTATTTACCTCCTCAAAAATACATTATTATTATCTGCTACCTTTAACTGAAATTTGACTGATTCTGCTCCAGCATTTTTCAGTTGAATTTTCTCTTTATTCCTAAACTGTTTTACATTGAAACCCCAAAAGAGGTACTACAGAGTACCTGTAGAGTATGTTCCAGAGAATAGATCTATCTATTGATCTATCATATACATATAATGCACATGCATATGTAATATATATAGTACATATACAAAATGTATTCTATATTCTATTCTATTAAGTATATTTATCTACATCTTTATTTTCAATCTATAGACATCAAAAAATGTTTGTGAGTATTCACTAGGGTATCCCTAGACAATAGTGCCTGGCACTTACTGGTCCTCAAAATATACTTGTTGAATGAATGAATGAATGAGAAATATATTCTCAAGAGATACATATATCTGTCTGGGAAAAGTCCAGCCATTATTAATATAGTAAGAATTGTTTGTGGAACATTGATGTAACCCAGCAGCCAAGGAGAGTGGACTGGAATGTTCATAAGTGGACAATGACAAATAATGAGTTAGTGGGGGCAGCAGACTCCATTGAGTGAGCATGTGTACTGTGTGGCCATCACATTCAAAATGACTGAGCAAGTGCAGCAACGAATCTGCATTAAATTTTGTGTTAAGCTTGAACGATCCTCCATGGAAACCATTCACATGATTCTGAAGGCTATAGCTATGGGCAACTGGTGATTGGCAGCTTCATCATGACAACATGTCCATTCATGCATCCCATGCCCTGAAGAGTTTTTTGGAAAAATACCAAATCACCCAGTTGACTCAGCCCCCCCTACAGTCAAAATTTGGTGCCCTGTGACTTCTGGCTTTTCCCAAAACTAAAATCACCTTCAAAAGAGAAGAGATGTCAGACTGTCAATGAGATTCACAAAAATACAACAGGGCAGCTGATGGCGACTGGGAGAACTGTGTGGGTCCCCAAGGTGTCTACTTTGAAGGAGAATGAAATATCATTGTCCTATGTACACTGTTTCTTGTACCTTGTATCTTCTTCAATAACTATCTCTATGTTTCATGGTGCATGGCTGGATACCTCTGGACAGTACATGTAGATGTTATAGATATACATATAGATTTTTCTCTTCTAAACCTTGTGAAGGAAAAACCAAGGAGAATATGAATGACTTCCTTGCATTTATCTCCATAAATATGTAGAAATCCCAATAGCATATAAAAGCTCAATTTATTTCATCTAGCAAAGCAAAGAACACTGGCATCTTTGATACTGCTGTGCTTCAGATCTTTAATTTTATGAAAAGCACACCTAGGTCTAATTGCATCCAATTAAGATAAAATCAGAATACATTGTTGATGTTACTGACTTCATAAATCTAATGCTCATTTACAAAATGACTCCAAACCACTGCCAAAACCTAGACAACTGTTGCCTCTCCTAGAATTTCTTTAACAATAACAGCCCGCATGATAAATCACTTTTTACACGAGGAAGGTCAGCTCTGTGTTGTTAATGGGATGTTTTCTTGCTCAATAATTTATGCATGCTGCTTTTCTTTTCTTCATCAGAATACACCTTGGCTACATAGGGCCTGATATCAAAGTGTCTCTGTGTTTCTCAAGATAAATCCTTTAGTGCATAAAGGCTTGACTGAAAAAGGGAAATGGATTCATTCTATACAGTTAAAATTTAAATTTTAAAACTATTAGTAGTGATTAGGTGAAGAATGAGCATGCATTTACTTCTAAATCAAAAAATTTAAGAAAACACTTTTTTAACATGAAACAAGACAAGGACCTATTCATTCAATCTATAGATTGGAAGTGTTTTAAATTTTTAAAATAGGAAAAAAGTGAAGTCTAACACATGATAAGAAAATTCACATTTACAAGTCAAAATTACCAAACCTCTATGGAGACAAGCATCTCTTGCAGCCTCACTTACCTAAAATGCATGGCCTTCTGTTTATAACAAGGTGAGGTCGGGTTCCGGGACCACTCAACTGCAGGTCTTTTTCTGAAGGCAATGATGGGAGACGACCTGGGTTCAAATCCCAAATCAACCACATAACGCTGTTCACGTCTGGGTCAAATTTTCTTAACTTCATTTGTTAAGTGCAGCTATTCACCTTTTGATGTTTTCATGAAGATTAAACAAATCAATGTCTATGACATGTATAAAATAGTACCTGTCTCAGACTAATTAGTCTTTGTTTGGTTTTATTTTTATCACTGAGGAATTGTGTTGGCACATATTTCTCCACTGCATAAATAGGTTGGCAATATCTGTGCAAACGTCAAGTCTTTGCAGGTCTGTCTCAGGTCATCTCTCTACTTAGGCCAAAGCCAGCAAGAGTTTCCGTGAAATAAAGATAAATATGCTGTTACTCACTTTACTATTTATTAACTATATCACTGTATATATTTATTATATAGGATCGATTTATTGGGGGGAAGAGAAGTCTTGAGAAATTATGAAATCTGATCAGCAGAGAGAAGCAGAGTTCATAGCTATACAGGGAAAAATAGAGATGAAAAATCATACTTGCCATATGGAAACAACATTTTGGTGGGTATTTACCCATTAACTCCCACCAGCTATGGGTTGAAAGCTCTCCTGGGGTTGGGGAGGAGGCACTGTCATTGGCCCAGAACTTGGGTCCTGCTGCGCAGGTAAGTGTGCCTGCAGAGGACTCTAGAAGCCAGAGACAGTCACAGGCACTAGCAACAAGATTTAGGCTTAGTGAGCACAGATAACACGCCCAGAAACAGAGATAGACAGAGAGGGTGAGAGGGAGGCTAGACTTCACGGCCATTTCTCTAAAGTTAAAAACAAAAAAAGAAAAAAGAACTAAAAACAAACAAACAAACAAACAAATAAATAAATCGTACTGACCACATCCCAGGAGGAAACAGCCAATGAGAGCGAGCAGACAGCTCAGAGATGGGACCATTGGAAGCTGCTCCTCCTCCGCCTGGCAGGGATGAGGGCTCCATGGCAGACCTGTGAGGAGGCTGAACACTGACAACATGCAGAGCTGCAGGGCTCAGCATCGCACCCATCACACTTAGGCGAGGCCCCAAAACATAAGTTTACCCCTGAAAGTCCTCCTGAGATAGAACTGGTGTTTACACTCTGAACTGGGTCGTGGTACAGAAGGAAGCACTGCTGCATTCACTGCAAGGCCGCATCAACCTCAAAGGGAAAAAGTGCTTCGACCATGCACATAACTTTTCAGAGATGAAAGGCAGGGGGGCCTCTATGGAGAATAAAGATGGAGGCCTATTAAAAATTCAAGCAAACCTGAAAGCCATTTTGTAGCAACATACTGAGCAACGAAGTCATCCTGTTGGAAATTTTTCAACCAGTTGCTGTGC
Organism: Carollia perspicillata; assembly: GCA_004027735.1. Taxonomy (NCBI): domain Eukaryota; kingdom Metazoa; phylum Chordata; class Mammalia; order Chiroptera; family Phyllostomidae; genus Carollia; species Carollia perspicillata. The sequence continues at coordinate 27,170 of PVKM010000969.1, forward strand.
CAACCTCTATTCAGGTAGAAAGAGATGCTTTAGCGTGGTCCTTGGCTTGCCTTTAATGCGGGTGAATTCTGAAGATCAGGCAAATGATCCAGCCGCAACATTGATGGCCTTATGTTACAGGGTAGGAAAGTCTCTTCAAAGTTAAAAATGTTAAGAAGCTTAAAAGAAAGACTGTTGTGTTTTAAAAGGTCTATCAATTGTAATATTATGAATTAAATTTTTTTTTAATTCAGCAGGTAATTAGATTAAGCTTATGATGCCCAAGAAAAACCATTGCAAGTCATTTTCTGAAAGATATGTCATTAGGTCATGCTTTACATAGCCACAGATTTTCATCAAAAATTATAATATATGTGAGGTGACTGAGTTAAAGGTAAAACATTTCAAAGTAGTCATCAAAATGTTATTAAAAATGTTTGCGATGTCATCCGAAAGTCGAGCAGAAGTAGATTTAAAGGAGACATATATCGCTAACCAGCTGGATGTAAGTTTAACAAAATGATTCCTAAATGTACTGATTCTGTAACTCATGTAACTTATTATAAATATCACAATGTGATGATATTTTTCTGTTTTGATCTAGTAGTTTCATAGAATCTTTTTTGAATAATCAGTTCTAAAGCCTCTCCTCAACCATTAGTCCTTCAATTCTGACCTTTTTATTCATTCTCAGTAACTGAACTTATTTCTTACATTTCCAAAATTTTGGTACACTCCCTCCCCATACTCTAAGACACATTTCTTTAGAAGAATTGTCTTCCCCTCTTGACTATGGAATGTCATTATATATGACTCTATCTGCCCAGATAAACATTTTAGACACACCACTGAGCTAGAGCCTGGAGAGCAAAGTTGAAAAGAGAAATTTTGTGATCGGAGAGGCCAACGAGGAGTGTTGAAAGTATTAAATAAATAAATACAATGCTCTGTACTAAAGGGACAAAAGAGTCAGGATAATGAAAGAGAACATTTATTTATAAGAAATGCTCAAGTACAGAGTACGCAGTGACTTTCTGATGCCCAGATTTTTGGCCTTGGCCACTGAGTGGTACCATTCACTGAGCTAGAGACCAGAGCAGAAGAGAAGTGGTTTCTATTGCTCTGTGAGTGTGTGCCTGCCATGGAGGTAGCATAGGTGGTCCCCTGGCGGTGCTCATTTCATTTGATTTATATATTTGTAGATTATCTATATTTGGTCCACATAGTTCTATTTTTAGTATTATCCTTTCCCAATACAGAGCTGTCTGTTGCATTAGCGTAATTTTCCCCATACAGTGAAGGTCAAATGGAATCATTATCATCCCGAGGAATTTTGGTCACAACATGTGTACAATTTACCATGATATTATCCTGAGTTTGCCTTCTCAAGGATTTTATACATTTAGAATATGAATTGAAACTTTCAGCCAAAAGCCCACCAGACTCCAATATGGAGGCCATCTCAACATTAATGGAAAACTTGACTCATCTGTGTAATAAAAGTCACATCCCCGGGCTCAATCCAGAAGAGAAATAAAGGTCAATATTATTTTAAAATTCAAACTCAGGTTACTAATGTCTAAATTGATCTAGTCATTTTGACAATGAGCATGTTGATCATTATCTCTGATGAACTATGTAAGTTCAAAGCACAAAAACAATAGGACAAGGAAATTCGACAGCTCATTTCTGAGGAGTAAATAGACCCAGAGTAGCTAAAAGCAGGCAAAACAGTATCATCACCCAACAAGTCCCTGGTTCTATGGTTATAACACATCAAATACAAATCCAACTCCAAACTCTATAATTCTGGTTAATTTACTTATATTCTCTAAAACTTAGCTTTTCCATCTATAAAATAAGACAACAATCACATTTTCTTCAACTGAAATTTTCTGAGGGTTAATGATATTGAAGGAATGCAAATGGTCTTATATTACTAAGTGAGCAATAAGAGTTACTATTTATACCATAATAATAACTAGCTATTATTTATTATTATAATAATAATTGAGTTACAGAGCATCAAAGATAACATTAAATATTTCCACTGTCCATATGCCCATTGACAGGGATTCTTCACATCTATAGATGTGTGATTTGTCACCTATAAATATGCTCAAAATTTCCCATACTGTGACTTGTTATTTTCTTATTAGTTAATTTGATAAACAGACATTTGTAATTTTAATAAAATGCAGAGTTTTTTTTCAGTGTTTTCCTTGCCTATATCATGGTCATGAAGTGAAAATGGAAAAATCAGAGTAATTTGGGGGACACATGGACAGATTGGACAGAGGAAGAGAAATCAAGAACAGCACCTGGGATTCTGGTGTAACTACATGACCAGGGATATCATCTACTGATATAACTGATACTAGTTATAACTGTACCTACATGATCAGTTACTGATCATAGTTATGAGGAAAACGGTGATGATGAAATAAGAGACACAAACCAAAATCCTATGTTCAAGATGTTAGTGTTAAAATGATCTTTATTGGACTATTTTGAAGATGACATGGTTGGACCCATGTCTCATATTCAGGGAACTGTTTGACTATAGATTTAAATTTTCCAGGTGATATTCAACAACATGGTACAGGGTGAGAGTTTGTAAGAAATAAATACATCGAGAGCAGAGGGTACAGGAACAAGACCGGTATATGCCTCGATTTAAAGTTTTAGAGAGAGAAACTTGCAAAAGGGACTAAGAGTAGTTAGCGAGGGAAAAAATCAGCACTGGTTGATGACATAAAGTCTAAGAAAGGAATGTAACAGAAGAACCATGCTGCTGAGATGTCAAATGAGATAAAATCTGAGAAGTTTCATTGGACTAGGCTACACAACAGTTATTTTTTATCTTGACAAGAATAGTTTCAGTGGATTGGTTAGAGAGATATGCGAAGAAGTTGAGTGATGAGTGAAGAAGTGTAGACGATGAGGTCAGATCCCGATTTCAAAAGGATGTTCTGCAGTGGGGAAGACCATAAAAACAGAGGAGTATTTAGAGGAGAAGACGAACTTGAGAGAATTTTCACCTTCATAAAGGGGGAGCGGAAATGCTGTGAGATGTCAGGTGCTCCAGAGCTCCGGGGAAGAGGGCTTTGGAGCGGACCTGTGAGGGCACCTCTGTCCCATTTTCAGAGTCGGGGAGCCATGGTGAATACAGACACACATCCAGATTGGTTTGCAGCAGAACAGTAACAGTACCGGATTTATGGTTTATAAAAACCATTCTAGTTTCAGTGTGAAGAATGGATCGAAGTGATTATTTCAATACGCAAAGTGCAATCTGGTGAGAACTTCCTCTGGAGGAAGAAGAGAGGTGATGGAGAAGAGGAAGCAAGTTGACCGGCATTAAAAGGAGAATAGGTTGGAGTCAATCATGGATTCGAGGCCGAGAAGTTACAGTTACAGGTAAAGAAAGTATTTGAAGATGATTCCTACTTACTGTCCTCGGGAACAAGTGATGGAGTCTTATTATTTAGCTAAAGAATACTAGAGGGAGGAAGGGAAACTTTAGAGAAAAACATCTAATTTGGTCGTACGGATTTTGAGGCACATGGGAGATGTGCAGGTGACTGATAGGTACAAGCTTTGCACTTAAGCCTGTTATTTTACACCTTGACACAAGTCTGCATGCAGTGTAAGATGGGATGTTTATATTTCAGTTAAAAAATAATGGCCAATTAGCTTTGTGAATTATTATTTTTTAGCCTCTAGACATATGAAAAATTAAAGTGCAGTTAACAAATAAGTGCAGAAATTGCCTCCATTAAATTAAACAAACATTGAAACACCTAACCTAATGTTCCATATCAAGATGAGGTATCAGTGCCTTGAGTAAAAGTAATATTTCAGTCTCAGCCACACCAGACTGTAGTTGTTAAAATAACTGATTATGATGGTGCAGGTTACTTATCTAAAACTTTTAAAAGACATAAACTGCATTTCATTCATCTAATTGATTATATAACCAGTGTATAAACAGGGATATATTTAGAATTTCTATTTCCCATCTTGACAGTCAAACATTTATTTTCTGTATGTATTACATATACATTGCAACTGTATGCAAATCTAGCCTAGAGAAATTTTGTGTAGAAATTGGAAACATTTTTTTTGTTTCAAACATGCTTAAGATTGGAATGAAAGTAACACATTATAATTTCTAATATGATTCTTTTCAATTTCAGAAAGATTATATCTTGCCCAAGGAAGATGTGTTCCTTTATATGGAGATTTCTCTTTCATGAATTTATTTATTTAGTATCGCCGAAGTTTAGGTAAGGAGATAGCAGTGCATCAGAAACAAACATTTTTGAGATTGCTGTGGAATCTTTCAGATAATTTAAACCTAATCATGACATGTTGTCTCATTGTCTCAGTGATATTGCCTTGCACTATTAATTAGCCAACAAAACACAGCGTACATGAAGATTTTTATACACAGCTTCTGGATTTGAAGTCATTCTCTATGATCAGGAATATTAAAAATTACCCTCTCTCCCACCCTTCCCTCTCACAAAGATGACAGTACATGTGACAAGTACTGTAACCAGTGATCTCACATAACACAGCAGGCTGATCAGCTTAGTATGGCGGACTCTGGGCATGGGCAGCAGGAGAGAGGGAAAGTAAACTACCCACTGTGTGCCGCTCACTATTACAGACTCTGCACAGGCACGATTGCATCCAGTACTCACATCTCTGTGAAGTCAGCATTACTATCGACGGTTCCCCATCCCATTTTAGAGATAATAAACTGGTGTTAACAGACATTGAACTCTTTGCCCACATTCACACAACCTAGTGACTGAGCTGAGATATCAGCCCAGATCTAAATGTGTTGACTCAAGCTTTACTGACTGCATCACCCTGGACACAAAGCAAGGGAACCCCAGAGACCTGTGCAGGGAATGCTGGGCTGAGATTGTGTCTGTGGATCCCTGGAATGCTGAGGACGTTTTACTATCAGATTTGGGCTTTGGGGGATTTTTTTGATACTTTTGACAAGTCAAGTTTGTTTGAAAGTAATTCACATAAATTAATACTGGGAGAGAACACATTTCTTATCAAACTCAATGACAGAGCAAAGACAAGCTGAGTCGTCTATACACCTGGATGAAAAATCAGGAAGCAAGATTGTGTTCTTGATCTCTCAGGGGCCTCATGCTAATTTTTTTTTTTCATGTCAGCGGTAATCTCCTTCAATTGGCTCCTTTTGTTGAATGCACACCTAGCCCAACAGAGCTACACATCCTGACTACCGCCATAAATTCCAGGTCTTGCTATGCAATGAGGCAGCCATTAACTACATGTGGTCATTAAAATTAGAATTAGTTAAATTTAATAAAACATAATTAAAATCGGTTCCTCCATCTTACGACCTACCTTTAGTAGGTCATGACTGTTCAAGAGTCATGTCTCCATCATCACAGAAAGGTCTATTGAACAGTACTGTCCCAATTCTCTGCTCACTGGGCATTGTTTGTAATTTCTCTGCCTCCTGGTTCAAACTCTCAGTTCATGTGAGACACCTCATGGAAGCTCCTGAGCCCTGGCAGGTGTCTGCTCCCAGTCTGGTCCCCACTGACAAGGAAGGGAAAGTCCTCCTGCCCAATTTGCCGAACGTGTGAGGAGGGTAGCCAAGCCTAGGACTCTCCCTTTTCTTGATTTCGCAGATGCAGTGTCTGTGTTGACAGAATTACAAATTATCAACAACTGTTGATTTTTCCTCTCTGATGGAACATAGGCCTTGCTCCTTCAGTTTGGCTTGTTCCTCCTGTTTGTTCATGGAAAATTGATGTTGTGTTAAAAACTGGCAACTCACAATTATACAGTGAAGCTGGGAAAAGATCCACACTATTTTCTCACATATTGTGTTTACTTCAAAATTAAATAAAGAGTTCAAGGATAGAACATATAGATATTAAAACTATTTTTTCAAGAAGGAAAACATTTTCCAGCCAGATTTGGAAATGTATGCTTTCCCTATTTTTTCTCCCTGTATATTGTTCTCTGAGTAAACAATTGTTTGGTATTTTTGGCTGTAATATACTACTGGTAATGATATGAGTGAGGAGTGTAAACTTCTTCATTTTCAAACTAGGGCCAAAAAATGTCAACCCACTTACCCAGCAAGTAAGAATTAGGGAGTTTCATCCTTCACATCCATCTGTGGAGACTTATGCCTTATTTGCCGACCTGACACTGGGAGTACATTGAGGATGCCCCTCAGGGCCATGGAGGGGGGATGTCCCGGCAGGGGCCCAAAGCTTACAATCATTGGTTACAGAGAAAATGGGCCTCTCGTCCTGGTGAGCGTTCTCTGAGAATTTCATGGTAATGTAGAGAAGGGTCTATGAGGACCATATGGACAATAAAAAAGTGACACCATAAAATAACATTCTATACCGGCATCCTGTTTTATCAAGACTTATGCAAGTGCTGTGTTTCAAATTATCTGATGAGTAGGTATATTGTTAGTTAACACCATTAGCTGTGATTCTATCAGAGGAGCTTACGTCAGTTCATCTAACCTTCAGAGACTTCAATGTAATTAAGGTTTATAATAACTGAGTTATTTGGATGAAAGGAGCTTTTGAAATAAACTGCTTATTGATGTTATTGCATTGCTGATGATAGAAAAACATATATTAGCATGTTATTTCTGTCAAAACTGGACCACAGTTCCAGTGTGAGAACAACAAAAAAGAAATTCAGGATGTACATATTTTTATTACTCTTTAATATAAAATTTCACCTAAGTTGTTTTATGTGACTAAGATAAATATCAGGTCAATGTAACAGTTTTAAATTAGCTTAACATTATTAGGGTTAATAATCTTGCACATTTCTTATTAAATTGAATCTAAATCATGTAATATCTCTTATCACCAATACTTTCCAAAATTATTCAAAAGTGAATTTAATAGCAGATAAATTGTTCACATCTAGTAGTTACAGATATAAAATTCCCTTCTGCTCACACCTTAGTTTGTGTTAACACTCTCACCGCTGCTAACCCAGGCTATTTCAATCCCTCCCCAGCTAGTGTCCCTCTGTCCATGAGGCTCTCCCCTCTGCAAATCATTCTACACACTTATCTTGTTGAGGCAGACAGAAGACAATTGGAACCTTAAGAGGGAAAACATTTCGATCTATTCCACTGTGACTCAGGAGCATCATTATTTTATTCCTGTAATACTGAATACTGGCTTTTTCTTACCTGTAACATAAAAATATGTGTCTTTCGAGATTAGTATAATGATTAAATGGGGTAATCCATGGGCAAACAGCAGGTATACGAGTACGACAGAATAACGACTACCCTAACTTTGCAGAAATTTGCAATGTCTCCTCACCAATTTCCTTACCAAGACGGCCAAGTCCTGCATCACAACCTCATGGCCCCTTTCCTGGTTCATGATTCAATGGTTCTGACCAAACTGGAGCTGTCGGTGTTGGATAAAAAGGGCTTCCCTTCTTCCACTCTCAACCTGCACTCCTCTCTAAAGCCACGCTTCTCCACACCCTGTCCCTCCACCTGGGACGGCCCACCCTTTCACTCCTTTCCATGAACCACATCTGCATCTAATCTCTCACCGCCTTCCCTCACCACACTGCCGAAGTCCCTCAACCGAAAGCTTCCCTCTCCACTTCTCCACTCCTGCAGCCTGCACCGCCCAACTCAGAGATGCCATGGCCGTTAAATGAGATTAATTACTACATTTATGCAAGTATCGACTGTTTTTCACTGAAAATTAACCCTTAGGAAATAGGCAGCACCTCACTGTGAGCTCTTACAGACTTGTTTTACAGGGCATCTCCTTTTTATGAGAGAGATACATCAGGCGGAACAGTCACCCCAGGTCAGGACACTTATAGAGGTTTCTTGACAGAATTAGTAAAACAAGAGCCAAAAAACAAGTTCAAGAAACCCACGTTTTGTCATCATTCCTGGGTATGTGCTCTCTGCCCGTCATCTAAAGTGTCCATTGTCATCTTTACTGAAGGGGGTGCGGAGAGAGAAAGAGCCAATAAGCTTGTAAAAGATTATTTTAAAACTATACAATAGATGTCACACTGTGTAGATCCCAATTAAACCTCTAAGAAAAATGTTTAAAAAATCATTCTCCTAATTTCAGTACTATGAGAACTTGTGATTTTGAGTCACAAACTCTTATATCACCCAGGATTCATCTTAAACATTTTAGATGAGGGGGAATAGAACACAGGGGCTGTGTGGGGCAAGGCCATTAATGTCAAACAGGAGTCTGGAAAGTTGAATAAAAGGATTTCATATATTGTGAGCATAGAAAAATCATATTTAAAATGAATACATTATATTTTTAATTGTTACAAACAAATTAAATATATTTTCAACATTATCAACGTTCTGGAATTTGTACATTCAACTTGGCCCAAAACTATTTAATGAGTCTTTTCAATGGTAACATAGCAGTCACCTTGTATTTGATCTTGCCACACAGGCAAGATTGTTATATGCTTGCAGTGTTGTGTCATGTTATAGAAGGAACCATACGAGTAGCTGAATATGAATTCAAAAATGTCAATTCCTTTTACTTCACTTTCTTTCACCCACCCAGTTTTAAAAATAACTTGCATATTCCATAAGACTCATTCATGCGGGCGTTTGCTCAACAAATAGTCGCTGAGCACTTTTTATATGTTAGGCATTAAGTCACACACTAGAAATATAGTTGAGAAAGAAAAAGAAAAAAGACCCAGCCATCAAAGAGCTTCTATTCTTTGTGGGGAGACATTAGAATATACAGGACGACACAGACAGACAGATCATCAGGTGACAATAAGCACAAAGGAAGAAGTACAAGTAGGTAAAGTACTTAGAACATACTAGAAGTAGGTTCTGTCACTTTAAATAGGGGAGTATAGGAGGCTTCTTGTTAAGGTATCTTTTGAATGAAGGCCTAAATAAACCAGCACAGGGAATGCATTACTCATTTTTATTTACCCACATTAATTAGGGCTCTCATCACACTGGAATGAGTTTTCCAAGAATGTTCTTTCGACGACAACAGCGATTGATGAACCAGAGGCATGGTGTCTAAGTAGTCTTAGATGAGAGCTTTGGGACAGAGCAGTCCTGGCTTGGATACATCTGAGTCTGGAATCTGTGCAGTATTGTCAGTTACTGGAAATATGAAAGAGAGAAAGCTAGAGTGACAGATTTCTGAATCCCCTCTGCAGTTGAAATAATGTAATTTAATGAAATTCCTGGTGTGATCATGTATGATCAGAAAGCAATGAGGACCAAAACTATACCCTTTAGAAATCTGCAGCATATGAGAGATTATTAACAAATAAGAATCAGTGAGGTATGTAGAAAAAGAACTAGGGGAGAAGGTCAGTTATCATAGAAGTAAACCATTTTATCAAAAAGTATCTAAGTATGAGCAAGGTGTCAACTTCAAAACATCCAATATAAAAGACATATGACACATGACACATAAAACAGTCTTGACCATTTGACAACATCAAATATAAGGTGAGTTCCCTATTTCCATTGAGGAGATCCATTAAAAACTTTGACAGCCAACTTGAAAGTATTAAGTCCAGAGTTTTAATAATACTGGATGGTATTCTATTTAATTTGTTAATGTAATTATATACATATTTAAAAAGTATAGAACAATATATCACTTTTAAATGTCATTTACCTATTCAAAAATAACAGGAATAGAATATTAATTTTTTTAACGTGTGGATAATTTTGCTCAGGGAGTCTGGGGTCCTCCTGCAGCATCTTGTATAAAATGATTCCTGCTCTCTGCACAGTGACTAAGCTGGGGTGAGAACGTCGAGTGTTTTCAGACATTCAGTCGTGTGAAGAAGTCCATTGTGATGCTTTCAGCAAAAAAAACTCATGCAGACAAAAGGAGACAGGAACATAATTTTGCCTTGGACATAGTTGTTCGAGGACAAAATGACTGAAGCTATGACAGCTGCTTTAGCTGTGTGACTTCCTGTCTTGTACCTCTAAGGGCTCAAGACTGAAGATTAATATCAATATAGTTTATATTAAAATGGCAACAAATGATGGGAGAACTTGAGTCCTTGATAACATTACTGAGTCACCAGACTAACACTGACTGACATCGCAGCCTCCTGGGCCTCTCTCATGAGGGCTAATAAATGTCCTTGCTGAAGCCATTGAGAGTCAGACAACCTACAACTCAAATATTTTACATAATGCAATGAAACAGGACAAAAAATTAGCGACATGGCAGCTAACTTGACTTAGGCATGTTTGATTGGGAGAATGCAGGTGCTTACAAGTGGGAGATGGCAGCAGGAAGCAAAGATGGTAGTCGATGCTCAATGTCAAACAACTACAAATGCCATTGTTTTAAAAAATATCCTATTAGTGTCTTATCATTAACTTCTTTGTTTTCTGAGTAGCTCCAGACAGAACAACCACATGCACCTGAAGATACTTGTTCAATGCACATTTCTTGGCCTTATCGCTTTCAGACTCCCAATTCACAAGGGTTCATGAATCTGCATTTTAAACAACCACCTCAAAGTGATGTTTATGAAGATCAAAATAAGCGCTGGCTAGAGGTAAAGTGAGAATGTTAAACCCAGTAAGTCCCAACTTTGGGGGGCTGGCTGGGGATCTGAGCCTCTCAGAGAGGTTAAACACTTCAACAAACTGGAACTTGGTACATACATGCTTGGTAATTCCACTTAGGACTCATACAAAAGAAAAAAAAAAAACCAGCCAGATCCACAGCAGCAAAAAACAGATCCACACCAGCGAGGCCAGGCCTCTGGGCCTGGAGAGCTGAGGCTGATGATGAGACACACTGCACTTAGGTAACTGGCTGGCTCCAGGAAGGTGAGCACCTGAATGTTCAAATGGAACCACGGGACTTCCTCCTTGAAAAGATGTAACAACTAGGGACTAATAGAAATGCAGCAGATAGTTCAAGCAGCATGAGGTCTGAAGAGAAACATTTGTTTTTGGTAATTAAATAAATTGAAGAACTAAGTAAGACAAATTCAAAACAGTGGCTAAGGCAAAATCAAGACAGTTCAGAATAAAGAATGGCACTTGAGAAAGAGCAGATAATGAGTATAGATGAGCCCTCAACAAATGCTGGGTAAGGAAAAGGAAGAGAAAGACCAGGCAAAAGGGAAGCGATCCCCTCATCGACGCTATGACACTGCCTTACACCTCAAAGACACCATTCCTTTTCATCATAGGTGACAAATAATCAACCAGGTTGTGTCATTGCAGTTACGGAAAAATTTGTGATGGGCGTCCCCGGCCAAGAAAGGGGGTAGTCCTTGATTCTACCACCTATTTCTAAAAAACATGATTGAGTGAATAAATAGATAGCATATTCATGATCAATAATCCAACATAGATCATTTAAGTATTATACAGTTTCTCTTAAAAAACAAAATTTTAAGGCAGGTGAAAAGAAAGGTTAGAAACATGGAGTATTGTGGAGCAAGAACAAGTTGCCAATATTATTTCTGGTTGCACCAGCAAATGGCAACCTTATTTCCTTACCCAAATGGAGGGCTGTAGCTCTTCTCTGTGACTGGAGTATAAGCTGGAATTCCATCAAGCCAAATACTTGCTAGTTTCTGTACGACAGATTATAAAATGGTGTGTCACTGAATAACCTTGTTTATTCTGTTATTAAAATTATCATAATTTGTGGTTATTTCCATTTTACTACCAGGAAAATTGGTGGCAAATAACTAATGTAATATTTTCCCACTCTGCTCTTCCATTTTTTCATCAAAAATGTATCCAAGGTAGAAAGGAAAGTATCTCAAACTAAAAAAAAAATAATAATAATAAAGAAAGAAATACAGAGTTCCCAGCAAATTCTTTCTCCTAAGCAGTGGTGAGTTCGTCACTATCACTCAGCTGTTCAGGACAAAAATGTTATTGCTTGATAAATTCTCCAGGATTAGAGTCTCGTTTTTTGAAACATCAATACATGCGTCTTTAAAATGGGTTAAAAACAGACTTGATTGTAGTGGATCTATTGCAAAACAATGGGCCATCTGTTTCATTAAGTCTTCAACAGTTTTCAGTCCTTTGCTTCCTCTTGGCTAAATCTGTTTTTTTTCTAGAATTGTTGAGTTTCAGCCAGCCTAATTCACAACCCTCTTCAAGAGTTGTTCTCTTGCTGAATAGCTTAGCATCAGCTGGCTCAGCCACTGAATCACTACCAGAATGTTATTGCCTCCCTCCTCCCCATGTTCTTTTTATTTAGAAGTCTATTTTCTCTAGCAGTGGGAAAGAGCTGACATAAATTTGAATGAAAAGAATATTTTATATGATATAATGCATTATGACATGGAGTCGCCTAATAGATGTGTATTACATGTGCGTTTGTAATATATATATATATACACATATATATACACATATATAAAACCCTGATATGAAAAAATATATACATAATAAAAGTGGTGTCTCATTGCTAATAATATCATAGATATCCAGTATTTGGCATCAATTAGATAGCATCACCAAAATAACACCACGTGGCAGATACTTTCGATTGTCTTCACACCATTCTCTTCATTACCCTTTGCTTTTGGGGAAGAGAACTGTAATTTTATTTAGTAAACCACTTCCATGAACTTAGCCATGTGCTTTCGCTTTCACTCCTGAGGAAGTGGTCCTAATCAGAGGTCAAAGACTGACAACTTTACTAGCTTATTGTATTAAGAAAAAATGGTGCAATGCAATTAATCATTCCTGTGGTAAGAAACTCCAAATGAGATCCTACTGCCCACCAGGCACCACGCTGAGCTCTGGGGAGCCAGTGCTGGGGAGCCCTCAGTCCACGGTGCAGCTGTAGTACGTGCTGTCTGAACAGTATGCAGACAGTCCGGAAGGGGAGCCATGAATGAAGCGGGATGCCCTTACTGGAAGGATGGGGAGACGGCTGCGGGAACAGGCTCTCCCCTGATGGCTAGCAGTTTGCTCAGTAGATAAGAAGCAAAGGCACTCTGTGGGGAAAAGGAAAAGTTCGGTAACATAACCCAGTGCGTCCAGGTAACCGCTTGTTCTTGACTACAAACGTGACATAAGGTGTAAGGAATGAGGAGGTGTAAGTTATGCCTGGATCTATGACCCAGGGAGCTCTGTGAGCCAGTAAAAGAAAGCAGTCTTCGTCCCGAAGGTTTCGGGCTGGGCATGGTATGCATTTGGCATAATAAAATTATAGCTAGACAGATTATTCAGTTGCCACGATGAAAGACCGAGACTGTTTGGAGACTGTGCCAGAGGCGCAGAACTGGTTGCTCCCACGCAGAGGTGGTGTCATGGACACAGAGAGGACTCAAGCTAAAGGGACGAAAACCTCTAAGAAAATGAAACCAAGAGGAAAAAGGGTAGGTGGATAATGGAAAGGAAATGTTAAGAAAATTAATCTAAGAAGTTTAAAACACAATTAATAAGAATCCAGACAAAAGAATAAATGGAGAGGAAATTACCAAAGAAATAATTCAAGAATATTTTCAAAATTGAATGAAATAACTCATCAAAACCTAGGGAAAGTGAGTGAAAACAGGCTTACGAAGTACACATTAATGAAATTTTAAAATACCAGAGATAAGGAATAATTCTAAAGTTGTTAAAAAAAAAGAACAATGGTTACATAGAAAAAATGGATGTAAATGACATTAGAAGTCTCTAACATTGCAAGTTTGAGGACAATAAAACAAAGCCATCAAAATTTTGCGAAGAATAGTTTCAGCCTAACAATTCTGAAACTGGACAAACTCTAAGGAGAAGACACCGAAGGAGGGGGTTTTCAGTGATGGGAAAGTTCCGTAAATTTTACCTACTGTATAGCGGATCTCAGACAGCAGCTAGGACAAGCTCCCCAAATGTGATAAATTAAACTGGAAAAAAAAAGGAGAAGACACGGGATCCAGCAAACCGTGGGCTCACTGCAGGCGAACGGCAGAGAGACGTCCACCATGAAGAGGACTCCCACTTAGCACGAGTGCTCTGCAGCCGCCCTGAGTGCAGCAAGTAGCGTGATGGGCACATCTGAAAACATGTGATTTTAAAAGCGATTGTCATCTATGGGAAAAGATGAAAGCAAACACAATTACAGCACACACAACCTTTACCTAGTTTTTCATGATGCAGGAATATTAATTTAATTTTAAAAAGCATAACAGTAATTTAAAAGGATGGAGGAAGGGAGCAAGGAAAGTAAGCAAGAATGATAATTCCTTACCTTTCATAAAATGAGATAATGTCTGAAGTCTGCACTTCAAGAAAGAGCAGTAAAATGTATAAATTTTCAAGTGCGGACATAAACAAAACTTTACAAACATGAAACCTGTGTTGGGAGTCCGACTGAGAAGGGGAAAGCGAGCCAACAGAGTTCCAGTACTTTATCACGGCCTTGTAGTACTAGCTGACTTTTTCAACTGTGTGGATTTGTTAGCCTCATCAGAATAGAAACAGCTAAAACAAAGGATTAAACAGAATAATAGGGTGAGTAGGAGGGAAAACTTTCAGGGGTTGACGGTTCTGACAGGTCCCTGCTGCAGGAGCAGCTAAAGCAGTTACCAGGACGGCGCAGCTATTGTTGGAACTGAGACAGGCACCCCACTTTTCTCTGGGTAGAATATTTAAAGAACAAAGAGACAGTCAAGCTTCCATAGTAATATATAATAATCTATATGGTTTGGGGTATGAAATGATGTCCCTCATTTACTTGAACTTTCCCAAGGTGTGTGACATATTCGTCTGAATATGCACGCATACACCAAGTATATCCTATGGCTCCTATTTGCTTGGCCTTGCTATTTATTATGATAGTGCACATCTAAACTAAAAAGATAAATGTCACTTCCATGCCACGAGTTGTTATATTTCAGAACTGAAGCAGTATTCATCTGTATGATTTCATTTATAATTCTTGGGCACATCTTTTCTCCTTTATTTGGTATTCACAGTGACCCAGTGTGTGTGCTCACACTGACACATACAGAAACACAGTTAGTGTACAACTAAACAGACATAGTTACTATCATTTCTGCAAAATGACAAAATTACCTTTTTAAAAGACTGAAACGACTTATACTAACATTTTTAAAAGAATTAAGTGAGGTGATCCTATTTGTACTCAACTGACCATGAATGTGGCTGGGAGCAGGGGCTTGGCAAGGATTCACATGCGCAGGCTCGGCTGGGGAGCTCCACCTTCCCTCCTGTACAGAGGAATCCAGAGCTGCACAGCGGTCTCCTTATCATCAATACCGGAAGGGCAGTGGTGGAGAAAGAAAGGGTGGAGCCTAAACCCGGTCGATTTCTAAACATCAGAAATATTCAGAATCTGCACTATGCCTTCAATTACGAAGGTCAAATATTAGTTGGTATTTCGGGCCATCACCAAGAGCTGTACCTTTCACTTCACTGCTTTTGGAAAATTATAGAAGTAATTCAAGATCTAGGACCAGGTGATCCTTCTCCAGAAACAGGGAACATTTGCATATGGCAGATGTAATGCAGCAACTCTTGACTAGGTCAACTGAAAACCCCTAGTCTGTGACCTATCAGAAGGAAGCGCATGCTATTTTAGGCATTAGAACTACTTCCTTCCATCTCCACTATCCTACACTAGATGTCTGGTTTTCAAAACACTTGAAAGGAATACAAAAAATCAAAATAAACAACACGCTGCCAAGACACAGAACCAGATTCAGATGTTAGAAGAAACAAACTTTAAAATAATCACGATTAAAAAGATCAAGGCACTACAAAGAATCTTCATAATGAGTGTTGCCAGTGAACTCATGGAAATGCCCACGGCTGACATAAGGTCTGTGAATATTTTCCAGGCTCTGAGGGCACCGATGCTGGACCACAGCACCTGCCGAGCAGACACCTCTGTCCCCCGCCCATCCCCACCAACCCGCTCAGTCCTTGTTCCTGTACCGCTTGCACAGTGCGCACAGTCTAGTTTGAGATGTTTCATCTATTGGGCTGAAAATGTTTTTTAAATAGCTGTCGAATAAAGAAAGTATTTATATTACTGGATCCAAACCAACAAATTGTTTAAACAAACAAAGCAAAACAGAATTAATAACTTTAGATCATGTATACTTGATACTGTATATATATATACATATATATGCATTTTACATATCTTTAAAATACTTCAGCATATATCGACATACATATTACAAAATCTGTTAGAATTTATTATATCTATCTATTATAAGTTATATATTAGAATAAATATTAATTTTGCTATGAGTCATATATATATATGATTTATATATACTCCCCAAAGTAGCCCATAACATTTAAAAATTATAACTCTGGCACTTCTTGCTCTGTGAGCCTCACCAAGTTTTTCCCTGACTGATGCATATTCTCTCTAGGAGTTAATTTAGGGGGGAATCCAGTCTCTCAAACTAATGCAAACATTCCTACAAAGTGTATGGGAATTCAAGGCAGTTTGACTTCTAAAAAATGTCAAAGAGGCATGCCATCAAAGCCCCAAGTGACAAAGAATGTCAACAACGTTAAGCTGAAACAGCTCTGCTGGCCTCTGCGCTCTCTCTTAAGAGTCGGGGAGCAGTGTTTAATCAAAAGGGATTGGGAAAGGATTATAAAGGATTGTGTTTACCTTAACCTGGGCGCCTAATGTTCAGCAATGTGTGACGAGCCACAGATGTAACTACAGATAAGGTCTGAAAAGGAGAAGAGGGGAGCAGAATGCAGCATTAAAACAAGAATCCCTGTCTCTTCCCTCAGAACTTTAGAGTTGCGGTTAAGTCAGCTAAACACAGGGGACCCACCCCATCGTTAGCAGTGCAGTAGACAGTGGGAAATCCTAACTTACAGCTTTAAAGCTTGGTCTGTGCTCCAAAAAGACACAGAAAGGTAGCATGGAGCCTGGCAATATTTGTCATCTATAGACACAGTCATCACATAATGTCACTGACTTCTGTGTCGGTGGAGAACTCTATGAAACCCTGTTCAGCAGGCCATCCACTTGATAAAGCACAGCCACCCCGAGATGCAGCAGAAAGAGATGAATCAAAGTGACATTTCTTCTTACAAACCATCTACTCTCCTGAAGAGTCTCTCTGTAACTGAAGGGTTTGGAATTAGGCAAGGATGGACTGCTACTCATACTTTTAAGGAAAGAAATATATTAATAACAGTATCTAAATGGATACATTTAACCTAAATGTTTATAGAATCATTACAAACTACAATAGATACTTAGATTCTTTCAGCTCTTACCAAAGAACTATTTTTAAATATAAGTCAAATTTCTGGTTGAATAAAACGGATCCAATTGAAGTTCTTTCTTTTTCTTCCATTTTTTTGGAACCAACCAACAAACAAAAAAGAACATTTATTTAAACAGAATGGGCATTACAAACACAGAAAAAAATATATCTATATGTAATAGAAGTGGAGAAACTATTTCCTACAATGAGCACGGAGTCAAATTTATGGGTTAAAAGTGTTCTAGCAAATTTAATAGAATATGATAACACATAAATGATAGCCCTAAAATTTAGGAACATTAACAGTAAAAATAAAGTCAGCGTTTACTGTCAAGCCCACGAATCATCTCACTTGGATAAGGACTGAAAGAGAACAATCCCATGCAGCGGGTAGCATTGTGTCCCCATTTGACAGAAGACTAACTTGGCAAAAGTTATTCATCCAGGGAGCAATGGATTTAAATTGAGAATCAAGAACCACGCCGCTGCAGAGGCTGCATTTGTGAGCATTACTCTCTGTAAGATATTAGAAAATCAACTTCTCTTCTACCTTTCATCTGGTTGGTCTCTCAAGTCTCTACAAATGAGACACACTTGTCTTGAGGAGACGTCGTCTGCTGCCTTCTCAGACACCAATCTCTCCTAAATGGCAATTTTCTCCAGGAGCCACTCATTCCCACGTAGCATGCATGAGTCTGGAGGAGCTGAGCTGACCCCATATCCCATGCCAGGGGTGAAGCCATTCAGATCAATCACAAACCCAAGCTTTTTGGGGACTGGTTCAGGAACCTTAGCTTCTCCTAATCAATGCATAGTATTTTCTGGTGACTGGTACTGAATGAGCCCTTCAGCTGGGCCGGTCCAGTCAGACTGAACGGAAGAGTTTTATACTCTCTGGTTTTGGGGCAGATTCTTCTCTTGCTTATACCAGAGGAGAACCAAGACTCCCATGGACGTGCTTTCTGCTGCCAGTCATCTTATGACCATGAGAAAAGGCAGTGTGAAGGGCAAAAAAATTAACAAGAGAACAGCTGCATAGCAACAGGGCAACTGCTGAGAGAACAGCAGATGGGTAATGCTAGCGTCTGGAATCCTCTTACTTCCAGACTTGGGGTTCTGTGAGATGAGAGTGTCCTTGCCATTTTAGTCATTGGGGACAAGTTTTCTGATACTCAATTAGCACAACTATTGTTATAGATAAAACATACGCATACCCACATGCACAAATGCTTGTGTGATGTTGTTATTGAATATTAAGGTTACTCCACCTGCCTGGGCCTTTCTCTTACTAATGTACCTTCATATTCACATAAAGAGCATTTGTTTCCAGATTCGAAGTTGTAATGGGATTTTTATAGTTGTCTCCATCTATTCTAGGGAAAGAGAAAAATTAACTTTTTACCTTGTCTACACAAACACAAAACTAGGTTTTTGTCAATTACTATGGAAAATAAGTAAAGAAAAATGAGTAAATAATAAAATTTGCTTTAAAATAGGAAGGCACAGAGGGATGTTATTACAGCAGAAATTGAGAAACAGGACTGAATTTCCGCTCTCTAGCCTCTCTACCCCTAGACGACAGAGGCCATCTCAGATTCCTGCTATGCATCAGTGCCCATCACAGGGGCTATGCAGACAAAGGCCAAAATGTTCAAAGCTGCGCCCAAGCTTCCTGAAGCTCTCTGCAGCCACGTCCCAGGATGGCCTCTCTTTCCTCCCTGCTTGCTAGTTATTGAACCACCGATTTCAGTGATATCCTGGACTGCACAATAGGTAGGAAGAGAGAAGAATGATGTTGAGTGTCAGCCTCTAGTTTTACAGAAAGCAGAAGAGACTGGGGTTGGAGCCATTGGGTCAGGATTTGATACACATGTCACCTCAATGGCGGAACAGCCTTTGATTCCCTTTCTTTCCTGAATGCTGATGGACTTGCTCAGACTATTGTGAAAAAATGGCCATGAGAGATGAGGCATTATTAGTTCAGGGAATTTCCACTGTACTAAACTCCTCAGGTCTTAGTTTGGCCTGATGAAAATAGTATCACTCTTATAAAAAATCTTTTGGTTAATAGTAATATATTTGCTCTTGCTCAAGCAACAAGGGGCAGAAATGTTGATGTTTGCTCTTGGCAAATTTAAGCAAGTTGGGAGCACCTCCTGTGTAGGCCATGTTGAACGTTTTGGCCTTAATTCCAAGAGGAAGTATAAATAATTGGTGACTCATAGGACATGGGAGGAAAGTTGTGGGTCAAATGCGAGTCTTGGGAAGCCACCCTACAGCGACCAGTCAGGTATTAGAAGTGCAAGCCTGGGATTTTAAGCGAAGACCTCTGCCTTAGCTCCAAAGATATAAAACATTTTAACAACAACACATTAAAAAGACACAAAAATGGAATTTAAATGAAAAGAATATACTTAAAATCTAGTCTACGCCAATAGCATTATAATTCACTTTAACATGGACACAGACGGTTTCATAATTGGAAGGATGCAGTTCTGCATTCATCCCGCCCACAAAGCCTTGTTTAGCCACCCAGCACTAACTCACAGATACCCCAGAGCAAAGAAGGTACAGATGGGGAAATGGATTATAAAAAATAAACAGTAGGTTTTAATTCTCTATAGACAAGGACTCAACCCAAAAGTCCTTAGAAATTATGGTTATAATATAGAATGCAGTTTTCAAAGTTCTTGACTGAAATATTATGAGATAAATATAACACACTGGACTGAGACACACATCACGAAACAGACACGAAAATCTGGAGATAATTGGAAGAGGAAGGGTAAGGGTACAACTTCTTCCATCCTTCATATGAGAAAAAATATTGCCTCAGATAAGATGTGGGGGAAACTCTGCACAAGTCCCCGTGTCTGCCACAGATGAAAATAATACTACCAAGACATAATTTGCTTGGGGAGAAAAGGGGCTAGTCTCTCAAGGAAGAAAGGCCCTGAGTCCTTGTCTCAATGGCCTTTTATTGGGTTCTTAATACACAGGGATACAGGTAAAGCTCATCAATCAATGTCAGGAGGCAAGGATCAAACAATAGATAACATCTCAAAGAAATCTGAGGGCTTAATCTCAGTCAGTGTCTGTCAGGTAAGGGAGTTGCAAAAACTTTAGGAGACATACTCATTTCCTGCCTGGATCCTTCCTGGATCCATTAGCAAAGCAGACTTCACAGGACTTTATGAAATCTTTCTTATGCCCAATTACCCCCTCCCCGTCAAGATTCAGGCTTAAGTGAATTAGAGCCAGGAAGCTCTTCTCCCAGAGCTTCTTCCAGATGGAAAGGGGACTCGGGCTATGTCAAAATAGTCAGGGGGGGTTGAGGGTCCTTCGACCTCACTTTGCTACCGCCTCCAAGTCCTTTCTTGATGGCCTCCCAAGTGATCGTGTCTGGCTTAGGTTGCCCCCCCCAGGGGGGTCTTACCTGTCATTGACTACCAACCAAGCTGTGGGGGCTGGAGATGGCAGAAGCAGCGCTCTTGCCAGGGAGATAAGCTTTGTTTCCTCAGTGGCTCACAGTCTGGAGGTCGCTCACTCAGCCTTAGCCACGGAGGGCAGTTACAACTCCTGAAACCAGACAGAGTGGTTCCCAACAATAAGAAGGTAAAAAGTTAATATATATGGATTCAACTGATTTGCTTGAAGTTATAAAAATGAATAAAAAGAGGTTGTATATTGTCCTGGCTGAGTAGCTCACTTGGTTTGAGTGTCATCCCAAAATGCCAAGGTTGCCATTTTGATCCCAAATCAATAAATTTTTAAAAAATTCAAAAAAATAAGTAATAAGTGCAACCTATCTGAAGTAACAATATAATATTTATAATAGTTGACAGGATATTGTGAAAAATAATTTATTGGAGAGAAATACAGTATAAATCACATGACAGATCAAAGCAGCACATTTCCAACTTCGGTGTGTGTCAAAGTAACCTGGAAATCCTTTAAAAGACAGATTCCTGAGCCCCGTCTCTAGAATTTCTGATTCCTTAGGTATTAGGAGAGGCCCAATAATCAGAGTTTTAACTACTTACCAGGTGATACTGATGATATAGGTCCAAGAACATACCTTCAGTAGTAATACAGTAAATGGCCAAATACACCTCTAGATAAGAGTTTTATTTTGAGTCCATCAATTCCAAAGAAATCAATTGATTTGATTGTTCTCTTGACCAAACAAGTGCTTGACAAAACTGAATTACCTATGTGCCTCTTTCTTTACTTAAATATTGTTGCTAAGTAAAAAATGGAAATTAGGTGAGTTAGTTTCATTTAAATAACTACTCTTCTAAAACTATATCCTATTTAAGCACACTCATGGAGTTAGGGAAGAGGACACACACATAAGCCCACACCCACTCATTCTCTCCTATCCCTGGAAAAGGTACATTTTCAGAGGTAAGCCATTGACTTCATGATTTTAAATAACCCTCTCTGTGATTGTGAAGGTTGTGTTTCTCGTGTCTTTTGACTTAAAATTTTTCTGCAGGCATTTAGCATCCTTGGCCTTGTTCATAGTCAGTTCACAATATCCTACAGAATGATTTTGAACCTCAGATGCTCTCATAAAATGGAAGGGCCTCACACTCACAGAAGTAGCCTGAGGGAAAAAATAAGCCAATTTTTGTTTTCTTTGCAGAAACTAAAATATTGTTGAATTCTACCCCTCAATTAGCAAAAAAAAAAGAGGAGCAAAGGAAAGGTTTTGGAGGTTTTTGGGTTTTTTTTTCAATGCATCTTCATTAAAGCTTGAGACAACATTTAAGTTTTATCACTTAATGTTTTTGGCAAGGTCAAGATGTAGTACCCATTAGAGCATTCTGCCAAAGGAAAAACTTGTTTAAAAGTACATAATCTGCCTTCAGTGGAACTTGACTTTCTGAAACATCTGAAACTTGTCTGTTTTTTTATCAAATTGAAAGGGGGAGGTTTGGACAGGAGCCTCGTGAGGACAGCACATTCAGCCTCTGAGTCAAAGCCACAGAGCATTTCTTGTTCTCACTGGACAGTCACCCTTCTGGCCAGCTAACAAGAGGAGTGCTAATAGTCTTTGCAAGATGTGTGTTGCAGTTTTCCTTGAAGACTGTTATGTTGGTAAAGCCATGGGTCTTCTAAGGAATAGTAGAATTAAAACTAGGATAACCCGTCTGCACAATTGGTGGCAATGCAGACTGGTGCAGCCACTGTGGTAAGCAATATAGAGATATCTCAAAAAATTAAAAATGGATCCGCCTTTTGACCCAGTGATCCCACTTCTGGAAATATATCCGAAGAAACCCAAAACACTAATTCCAAAGAACATAAGCACCCCTATGTTCATTGCAGTGTTATTTACAATTGCCAAGATATGGAAGCAGCACAAGCATCCATCAATAGATGAGTGGATAAAACAATTATGGGACATTTATACAATGGAATACTATGTGGCTTTAAAAATGAAGAAAATTTTACCATTTGTGATAGTACAGATAGACCTGGAGAACATTATGCTAAGTGAAATAAGCCAGTCAGAGAAAGACAAGTACCATAGGGTTTCACTCATATGTGGAGTCTAATGAACAAACTGAACTAACAAGGAAAATGGAGACAGACTCATAGATGGAAAGCAGGATGACAACTGGTGGGGGAAGGGTAGTGAGAGGGTGGACAGATTGAGCAAAAAAGAAAAAGGACTCATGGACATGGACAAGGGTGTGGGAATTGCTGCAGGGAGGGGAATATAAGAGGACTAAAAGATAAGTAAAAACCTACAATAAAGATTTCAAAATAAAATAAAAAAACTAAAGGGGATTATAAAAAAACAAATCTAGGATACTGAGAGGGTATTTGGGATTCATAGAACATTAGAATTAGGGAAAAAAAACAAAACTCATTCACTCTCCACTTTCAAAGCCAGACAATAAGTTTCTATGTAATGAGAATATAGAAGTAAATTGAAATTGTTCTCTCTTCCTAAAATCCCATAAATGTGGCTACAAAGGAGAAAGTTTTCTGCATTACTTTTTGTTACAAAGTCTGTCTTGGACCCCTATGACTAGAGTGCAGTCTCAAATGTGCCTCTTCAAGGTTAGAATTTCAAAATTGTCATTAATATTTTGCTATTGCACTAGGATCATTCATGCTACGTTGCCTTTGCTAATTGAATTAATAGCTACAAATGCTTACCAAAGAGATTAATTTATACACTGCCCTCCCTAGAAGAGCCGGTTGCTAGGCAGCCCTGGGTGAAGGCCCAGCTCCAAGCAGCTTCTCGGTCAGCACCAAGGCTGCCGCAGTGCATCCTTAACCGGAGGAAGGAATGAATGCTACAGCATGCTCACTGAGAGCCTTCACCTTCGTCTTTACATCTCAATTGCTCTGCTTTAATTATTTTTAATCACTTGGTGCATTCCAGTGTTTCAAGTCTATTTAATCTGAAGTATATCGTGTCTCATGCTTTGCAGACTAGCTTCAATGTCTTTTCTTACTGTAGCCTTGTTACAAGTGGCGGCTCTCCACCACACAGGACCTTGCCACCACAAACAGGCATCCTGGATGACTCCTGAAGCTTTCACCATGATTAGTAATCATCTAGATTTTTGCATATTATTTCAACTCCTATAACTCTCATTAGCAAATATTTGTTTGATGTAACGCCTCACTTCCCGCACTACCCTGCTCTTTATTTTTGGAGATTGCATCCCTCACTGGGTGTTCACGCTAAAGATAGATGTGGCGGTTCTCTCTGGCTCTGGGATGCGCTTTTTGCTGCTAAACGGGCTGCCAGCAAGTTCGTCATTTGTGAAGCTTGGCTTTCGCCCAGATTTGAGTTGACATTCTTTCTTCTTTGCAAACAGGTGGCTCTTCTAAAAATTAACCAAACGCAAATGAACAATGAGTATGTGCATAACCCCTGATTATAAAAAAGCTAAGTAATAAATGCATGTTTATGAAAATTATACTATTTTAAAAAGGACTTTGATCAAGGAAACCCTGTTGAGGATAAACGTTCCTAGAGCAACTTAACAGCTTTTGGTCCAAAATTACTTATTGCATTGGGAAACTCTAGACAAGGCCTTAAGGCTCCATGGCTGGACCACACCTCCTTGGTTTGACTATAACATCAGCCTTGGTCTATGAAATTAGGCCTCATCCTTCTACACTCGGTGTATGTGTGGGTTTCTCTGTAAGCATGGGTGTATGAGTGTGTGCACACGCACAAGTGCCCATGCACTCACAGAGGAGGACATCTGAAGAGCTCCACGGAAAGGCCACACAAATCACTAGGGGTCAGTGACAGTGCCCGTGATACTCAGCATATGGCTGTGTTTCTTTAGCTAGGACAACCTGCAATGCAACTGCAGTAGGACAGAACTGAGTTTTGCTCACAAAACACAGCAGAGGTGGGAGAGCCAGCCTAGCAGCGCAGGCCGGCCCCAGCAGTGCCTCTGTTGTCTGGGTCCCCTCTTTCCAGCTGCTCTACAAACGGCCCCCAGGTACATGCTGGAGTTGGTCCACCACAGGTCACCTGCCATCTCACTGGACAGAAGAAAGAGAAAGTGGAGACCAAGGTAATTTTATTTTAAGTAAATTAAAGAGAAATTACCTGCATCCTCACTCACATCGAAATTCACAGGGCCCGATTGTATTAGAAATTAGAACTTACACGATTACAAGAGGAGGTATGTAAATGAAGGTCTAGAGGGGGAGTTAGAGGATCGGAGAAAAGTAAAGATGGCCCTCCTGAGGTCCCTGCATGAGTGGACAGGTAGGGCCTGAGGGGACATCTGGGAAGCAAAACACATACCATTCAGGACGGCTGGAATATGAAATACGAATATGCGGAACCCTGTGGCCACTGCCGCTGTGGGCCCACAGCCCAGGGGGTGGGGGTGGGACTAGGCTGGTCAGTGAGGATAGCAGTCAGAGGGGACCTAGAGGCAGAACAGAGGAAAGCAAGACCAACCTTGATCTGTTGGGCACTCCTGCGTCCGTATTTTGTCGTACCTACCCAGGGAGACCTTTAGAGGTTTATGGCTCCTGCATCCCGTTTGCCTCTCAAACCCGCACCACATGTAATTGTGTCCAACTCGGACCCACAGCCTTAAGAAAAGGGAGTTCTGGGAAATGTAATCAACCTGCCAAAACAAGAGGCCCACTCAGGGAACAACTAGAAGTTGGCCATCCTCCCTTCCTCAAGGAGTTTGAGGATGGGGATTAAACTTCCGGATAACATCTGTTCTAATAAATTCCATCAAGTCCAAACTTCCTACATGCATGTCTTTTACCCTCACTTTACCTCTCTATGATTCTACTTCTTCATAATATTTTAGAAAGCAAAGAAGACAAATAATGGAAGAAGAAACAGAACAGATGAAAAGGAGGAAGGCAGAGAGAAATCAGAGGTCTGGGTGCATGACGGATTTCTGGTTCTAGCCAAGGCCATCTGGACATTAACAGGAAATTAGTATCCCTATAAAAATTCCAAAGGGACAGACTGATGTCACTTAAGGGATATTTCTTAATTTTTACACTCAAATATTGAAGTCTTGAGAAGTTTTTAACTTAAGAAAATAAGGAATAAATAAGGCTGAGGGATGCATAAAACTCTCCAAGAATTGCGTCTAGTGTGTTTTAGGGATCTTATCAGTAAATGACTGATAGTCTCCAATTATCCTACATTTTCACAAATTATATAAAAGTAATTATGCTTAGGCACTTTAGATTTATCTTCTTACCTTCCCTTACCTACTAAGGGAAGGTAGAAGGGAGAGAAAGTAAGAGCTCCAAAAGGCTATTCTCAGTTTACCAAGCAGTAACTTTATCCTTCGTCCCACTTTAGAACTCACGGAGCTCCCACCGCTTCCTGTGAGCTATAGTGAGACAACCCTTCAGCATTGCTGTCATGGCTGGCACTGTCACCTTGTTCCTGAGCCAGCAAAACAGGTTTCCTGGGTCTCATTCTTTGCTAATGTATTCTGTGTTCATGATGTCCCAAAGATCATTTTTTAATTAAAAACACCTAAATTTAAAAATAATAATAATTAACCTTTTTTGTTTAAAATATCAGTTTGGCCACAATTGTTAATCTGTGTTTCTCAGTCAAAAACTTCTAAAATGACAGTGAGTGAGTTAAAAAGTGTATAAACCAAGAATGAAAAAGAGAACTTGGAGGGGTCATAACAGTGAAGGGCTGGAAACAAAATGTTAGTCGGTGGTGACAAGTCACAATATTTGTGGGTTAACAACAAATACGATGAGATGATTTGCTCATTTGAAGAGAATGGAACTGTATGAAATGCACTGTATGCGGCACAGTGTACATCTCTGAGAGGCCCCTCCTTGCATCTAGCACAGGTAATAATAACAAGACCCACACAACAAACCACATCATCATGACAAATACGAGTACTATGTGTAAGTTAGACAATCCTTAATTCCTCCAGAGGGGTGAAATATAGTTTATAGATAATGACATTTCACAATATCAGAGGCAAAAGATACATCAATCTTTCTGCAAGAGAAAGATAGATAAACACAAAGACCGGGGTATCCCAATGGCTCAGACGCTGCCCATCAGCACCAAAGCTTGGAAAGTATGACAGACGTCTTCAGAATTCTGACCCCAGACGACTTCCTGTCTCCACTGCATTCCCGGGGCAGGCCACAGCACGAAGCATCAAGTCCTTGCTCGTGAACTGTTCTCAGAGGACACAGGAGAACACACCAAATAAAAATAAATAAAAAATATGGGGAAAAGGAAGAGGTTCAATACCAGATACAGGAAAATAAAAAGGCGAGACCTAGAGGGCATCTAGCTGGTTCCAGGCAGTCTTGGTTTACATTTGTACTGATGTAATTTTAATAATACATCGCTCGTTCCCAAAGATGCCCTAGTTTGTATGATGAAACACAAAGCCACACACGTATTACAAAGCGCAGCTGAGTAGCCCAGGCCGGCACCAAGGCAGAGCCCTCAGCGAGGATGTCTCCCAGGAAGGAGGGGGAGGAGCCCGTGTGTGACCTTACGAGAGAAGTGTTATCCTTTTTAGTTCAATCAGAATGTTTGAAGCTGAACAAGCATTGGAGCATTGGAACAAGCATATGGAGTCTGTGTAAAACAAAAACACTTTCAAAAAATGAAAAGACATACAATAAGAGCGCAGTGGTTCAGCTGTGAATGATATGTACAAAGGCATACAATGTAAACACTCAATGCCTGTTAATTTTTAGAAATTATAATTTAATTACAGGACAAGTGTTGTAGGAGGAAAGATGTGTGCAAGAGATCTTAATGTGCGTGTTCATTTTAATAAAGGTATAACATTTATATTGAAAACTAGAAATCCGCAACCTGGATACCTTCTTTAGAATTACTGAGATAAGTATCACACAAAAAATAAAAGAGCGGATATGGTCGACTCCAAGAAGCAGGGCTCTGATGGGAAAGATTAGAGCAATGGAACATTGTGTTTCATTGCTGCCATTTTAAGCTGTGGACAGAGGATACTTGGATAAAAATAAATATTAAATTAAGAAATCAGATTCTTCTCTATTGCCCAAATAACAATGTTCAGTCTTTTTACCATATAATCCAAAACTTTCAGAAATTTCTCTCCAACCTAATTCTCTGATCTTAATCCAATCATTCTTTCCCTTTTGCTTTTCAATCAGATACACACGCACACATTTTCAAAAAATATTTTTAGTAACTTTTTACTTTTTCTCATGTACTCTACACTTCTATGGGCCCATCCTTTAATTAAGCTATCTCATTTGCTCAGAATGCTAAACCAAATACTTACTAGACACTCTTTAAGAATAAATTCAAATGTTATCCTTCTTTGAGCTCATTCTTAATCTTGTAGGCAATTAATTTCATACAACTGTTTGCTGCCTTAAACATTCTTGGTTTGTTTAGTTTCTTGTTTACAACATCTTGTAATTGTACTGTACCACATATATACACACATGGCTTCCCCACCCAGCCCCTGGCCAAGCTGTGAGGGTATGTTGAGGTAGAGAGTTAGTGTCCCATTGCTCCTGTAACAGGTTACCACAAACTTGTTACAGAAAGACTCATTCTCCTACCTACAGTTCTGGGCACCCAGTTCAGTCCCACTGGGCTAACAAGTTGTTGGCAGGGACGAGTCTTCCTGGAGCCCTGAGGGAAGAATCCATTCCTCTGCCTTTTTCAGCTTCTGCAAACCACTTACCTCCCTTGGCCAGCTGGTTAGTGGCTTCCTCTCTCTATCTTCAACACCAGTAATGTAGCTTCTTCCAACCTCTCTCTCTCTCTGTCTGTCTCTGTCTCTCTGTTTCTCTTTCTCTCTCACACAGACACACACTCATACTCACACCACCTCTGCTTTCATCCTCACATCTTCTCAGCCTCCCCTCTCACTGGGCTCACCCACACAGCGTAGGACAATCTCACCATCTCAAGATCCTTAACTTAATCGTATCTGCAAAGTCCGTGGGCCACGTTATCCTGCAGTGCTAGATATTTAGTCCTGGTTGGTTTGGTTGGTGGGTTGGTTGGTTGCTTAGTCTTTTTCCTTTCTGTTTTTCAGTCTTGGAGGTTTCTATGAATACATCCTTTAACCCAGATGTTCTTCCCCCAGCCATGCCCTGTCTACTAACGAGCCCATCAAAGGCATACTTCATTTCCATTACAGTGTTTTTAACCTCTAGCATACCCATTTTTTGCTTTCTTAGAGTTCCGTTTCTTCACTTACATTGCTCACCTGTTCTTCACTTTATCCATTAGAGCCCTGAGCATATCAATCATAGCTGTTTTAGATTCCCAGGCTGATAGTCCCAACACCCCTGCCATGCCTGGTTCTGATCTTTGCTCTGTTTTTCCTAATTGTTTTTAAATGTTGGCATGTCTTGTAGCTTTTTCTTGATTGGACAAACTATAATTTCAAATTCTACTTCAATAAACACACCCACAATATAACTACAAATCAAGACTGCTCTCGATGAGGCATTTGAAAACTTATTAGAGAAATAGGCGTCGATCAGCTAATCCTCCCAGGAAAATCTTTAGTTTCAAAATTCTGTTTCTGGGCTCTCTGGATGAGCTCTCCCTTAAATCTTATGCAAATTATTGTGCATATTAACATTTTTCTAAGGGAAAGCATCCTTAATGTTCAAAAATATACAAATGACCCTGAAATGAAGACAATAAGCAAACAAGATCCCTATCGCTATAGGAAAAAAAGAACAAGAGAAAAGGCTCTAGCAAGACCAAATCTAAAATAAAGTTTCTCCTCCTTCACGACTCTCCATTTGACTAAGAAGCTTATACACACATCTGTGGAATTGTGTAAGGGGGGAAGGATAACAACAGCATGTTTTCAGTATTTAGTGCTTTGGCGGCAGTGGGATGTCCTCAGTCTCAGAAATGTTTCTCCAATAGGCAGCAAGCTCCTTGTAGCGAGTTTATGGCTAGGTCTCAAATTCTGTTTTCTGTTGTCATTGATGTGATCGTCACTGTTCTGCTATAGCACAAAAACATCAGTTGTTATTCATAGAAATTTTAGGATCTAAGTTTATTATACTATTTCTCATATAAACATGCAGAAATAAAATATAATTGCTACTGATTCCAAGTCTATTCCTATGCAAAAATTCATGTTTATTGAAAACTATAATGCAAATTTAAGTTATGCAGCTCTGCATTGTGCTTCTTTAGTAACTGGGTCGGGTTTTTTTTTCATTTTTAGCTATAAATGTCTACATAAATTAGAATAATTTCTCTATATTTTATCCCTAAATGCCTCTATAAAGTGCGACTAATGTTTTTAATGTGATGTTATAATGTTAGTACAAAGAGCATCCAAGCAACTCCGTGTGAAAGTAAAGAAAGCGCCACACAGCTTCAGGGGCAGGCTGTCGTCCTCCTGTGGTCTGAGTGACACTCCAATTCCCCCTCGTGCATTTCCAAGTTTTCTGAAGTGACTCCTGTCTGTCCAAAGTACTTATCCTTCTTTAAACTAGGCTCTGTCTTATACTCCTTTCACGAAATCTTTCGTGTCCTTTTCTCAACCTCCCCTTGAATTTTCATAATGGTTTCAAACTCTTGATAGAAGAACTCTGACACCGTTTACAGGCTTCGCTGAAATTACAAAGCAGTTCAAAGGCCAAAGACGCAACGTAGAGAGGAATGTCCAAGGGGCCTATCTGCCAGAGAACTGCTGAACCCCCAAAAGGAACAGCCTGCAGTGGAAAAGGAAATGCACAAATAAGAAGTCAGTGCAAGAAATTAATTAATGCCTAATTATTTCTAGCACATCAGAAAAGAGGTTGCTTCATTTTATTTAGAAAAATCGAGTCCACATTTCTTGACCTGCAGGCCTATCTGTCAACTTTCAGAAAACCCAGCCTGTCACTGCGGGTAGATGTCCAGTGCAAATACTGAAGCTGCTGAGTTAAGTTGTAAGTCCTAACCAGGCTTCAGAGTGGCAGGGTTGCCTCCCATGTACTAGGACATTCAAACACAGAATGAATTTTGATTTCTGATTTCCATTCAGACTAACTAAAGAAATACTTGATTTTGAGCTCACATACAGTGTAAATACTGCTCGTTTCAACACATGACCTAAACTGAACTTTTCTTTCTCCATAAGCGCACTTTTCCTTTGCAGCCCCAAATTTTGCTGGCAATATTCCCAATTATTTGGTCACTTAGGTCAGAAAATAGGAATTACTCTCTGCTTCCCATTCCTCCTATGACCCCATTTCCAACATGTTAACAAACACCACTATTTCTTCAACACGTCACAAATCTACACTCCTTTGGCTACCTCATCAGCATTACCATAATCCACAATCTTCTATCTCACAGGGGCTATTTTATTATCTGTATATCCCTTTTTCCTATTTCCAGTTTTACAACTTCCTACTATAAATTATACTTTATAGTCAAATAGATTAATTTAAGACACACATCTAATGCTATCACTCCAAAAAATATTTTATCTGGCCATCCACCCATTTCTTCAGTCACTAAACACAAATAACACAATAAATAAGCAAAAATCTGCAGCTCATCTACGCACCGCCCACTGTTTGGACTCCAGGAATTGTTAGACGTGAAAGAGGGCCTGGCCTGCCCTCAAGCTCCCAAGTTTTAATGCCTTTTCATTGTGAATGCCCCAAGTCAAGTTTCTTATCATTGTCTAAGAAATTCTCCAGGATCCGCTCTTTTTTTCCTCCTGAGGATGGTCTTTAGAGGTAATGCTGATTTCTTTGTACTTGCATAATGTACACTGCATTTTGCTCTTTTGTGTCTGAACAACTTTGGCCCTCCACCCAAAATGCACTCACTCACGCTATTCTCAGTGTTCTTTGTAATGCTCCCTGAATCTGTAAAGCTTCTTCTGACCCCGTCTGTCCCTACCACAGACTTCCTCCACACAACCTTTTTCTTACAACTATGTTTTATTGTATTTGGTCAAGTATTATTCGGTCTTTCTTAAACTACCTTCCCTAATAGAGAGTGAGGAATCAGCTCTATTAGGAGAAATCCTGTTTTATAGTTGAATCCACAGCCCTTACCAAAGTACCTAGAATACTGGCACATAGTTTAAAGAATAGATAAACTTACTGGTAAATTGTGATATGGTTCTAACTTTTTATTCCATGCCATTTAATTGTGTTGTTTACCAAGTACTTACAGAGAGCTTCTGATGTGTTCAGAAGTATATTAATCGTTCATTATACCAGAGACAGATGGCAGTGCAGTTGCTCCTTTCTTTCCACTACCTTTTATTATGTCCAGAGAATAATTTGAATTTTAATAAATTAGGACTGCACAGAATTTTAAACTTCTTGGAAATATTCTATTCCATGGGGAAGTTTTCATTAGGAAAAGCCACCTTGATATCTTCTAACTTTCAAATACATTTCATATATTATTTTTTAATCTGGCATCATGAAAAGAAATTATAAAACATAATTAACAAGATTAATATATGCATATGACATATATTAAAATTAAAGGAGATGGTCTCAGAATTCTTGGAAAGTTAGATTAATTCAAAACTTATTCACTCATAACAAGCTTGGCAGCAAGCGTACTTGTCTCAGATTTGTATGTAAAACTTGGGGGCTGCTCAGCTGGATTTCAGTCTTTCGGGTTTCTCAAGCCTTCACAGTATGTGCGGGGTCTGTAGAGAATCCAGCTGTCCCCTCAGCTCTTCACTATCTTTCCTCTCCTTCCTTTCTGTCCTGCCCCAGCACGTTCAGTCTCTTTTGCTTCCAGTATCCAGGAGCCACACCTATAGAGAAGGGTACCAGTCTGCTTTCCTGTCCACCAGGCCAGACATGAGGCTTTTCAGTCCCTCCAAAATCCCCCAAAGAATGGAGACTCTTTTTACCACATTTGGGCTCTTGTTTGTACCCTCCACTGGCCCACCAAACACACGTACACCCACTCTGTCATCTGATGTCCCAGCACCCCGCACCTCTTCTGGGGTTCTCAGACTGGGAACGTGGCCTTCACTCCAGGATGACCCGGATTTCCTCTGGGCCCCATTGCACGTGCCTGAGAAAGGGCGACTGCTATTTGGAGACAATGGGATAGCTAAACAGAGACTTAAAGGTCTTTTTTTTTATCTCCAAATTTATTCTACATTGTGTGATGGCCAAATTAGATGTTAGCCCCGTGGCAGAGCTCCTCTTGGGAACAGCATAGTGTCTAGCGGACTTTAAATGTCAAAGGAAAGTTCATCGGAAAATATTCTTAGACATGTCTCTTCAACCTGTGAATTTGGACAAAATTTGTCAAAAACCTGCTCTTTCAAAGACTTCATTCAAAACTGAGCAGAAATGTAGAATATGGAAAGAGACAGAAGAGATCAGAGGGCAAGGACTGCTTCAAGTATTTTTACCTAAGCACTTGGCAATGTGAGTCCACAGCTCTGTGCGCCCCAAGACCCCGCAGCTATGCATTGATAGCAGACTGAGCAGTGCAGAACTTCAGGGCCGGTCTTTATTCAGCTCACTAAAAATGGAGCCAACTGAAGCGAAAAGATGCCTGTCTGAAATCCAAGAAATTTCTACATATCCAAGGAAGTAAAATGACCAAACCATAGAAGCACTATAAACATATGTCCTTACTGTCTTTGATATAAACAAAAGTTTCCCTTAAAAACACCATTAAAATAACTCCCATCAGCAGGCTGGGGGTGAGGAAATGATGGGAGGGCGAGTGTCACTGTGAGAATGGAAAGCATTAGCGCTGTGGTTTGTATCGCGTGTAGGGCGCCTGTGTGTATGAATCAGCCATGCTAAGGAATCACGCCAGAAAACACGGGGCTTTTCTGTTTTAGACCCTAACTCCTGACTACTGTCGTCCTGGGGAATCCATTCAGCGTGCACAGTAATCCCTATGCGTGTATCTGTGCCTCTGTAAAACCACACACAGAGTAAGCGGAGAATGCTCGCTAGTGAAATGAGAACCAGGCCTGTGTTGCAATGCGGGCAGTGCAGGTGAGACTGAATGGGATAAACCACAAACATGCTTCTCTGAATGTGGTTGTGGAACTTGTTCCAAAGGGCTTCTGCGTCTTCGTTTGCACATGTTGTCTCCTCTCCATCACAGCAGGTAAGTGACCCAGCCTTCACTCATTTTGGTCCGTATTCCATGTACATGGTAAAGGTCTTTGTAGTATAAGGTTTCTAAAAGTTTGTTTACAAGAAGTCTCTTAATGTTATTGCTGAAAGATATTTTCTTTTTCTGCACTACAAAATATAGCGTGCAACCCCGGAAGCTGCTTACTTTGGAAAGAGTATTAGAAAGACAATTTTATTTTTCCTTGTGACCAATAGGATTCTCCACCTCACCCCCCCTCCTGGAATTAAATCTACTTGTGTTGGGTGAAGATTTTATAAGCTTCCTTTAAGAATAGATGAATAAACAATAAGTACTTAATAATGTCATACTTTAATAAGCTTCCTTGGAGGCTGGAAGCCTGGTTCTATAAAATGGTAAGTAGAAAATAGTATTGTAAATTTGCGATTAAGTTAAAACTTTCTACACTTGAAAAAGGGGAGATTTCAGTGGATTAAAATTTGATGGAAAGTGGAAAGAGAGACTGTGCTATTAGCAACCATTGATATAATTTTTAGAAAGCAGCCTGGCTTTGAGCGTGTGTATGGGTATGTGTACGTGTGCATAGAAATGAAATTTTATGAGCAGCTCAATGCAAGTTGCCTAACTTTTCCCTACGGTATACTTCAGTAAAAGCCATGTTCTTACTAACTAGCTTATGCAGAAGTTACACTTCTGGGTAATTCAAGAACCTCAGGGCTGTGCTTCAGCATTGGGATAGGGTGCAGATGGAGGCTGCCTCGTGTGGACAGTCATATTAAGACAACAACTAAAATCCACAAACTAAGAAGCAACACTTAGAGGCATTTTGCTGAGTCACCATGGAGACACCAGACCAGAAAACAACTATCAGTATGACTGTTAAGCTCTCAGATGGGATTTCTGGAGTGAACAATAATCCTTCGCATTTGATTTCAGTGTGGTAAGAAAATTAAAGGAACAACTCTGAATTGGCGTTGCCGCTTTGGAGGCTGGGAGAGGCTCAGTGTAACACATGATGTCCTGCAGAGCCTTGTATGAGCTAACTTGGGAGAATCCAAAAGCCTCCCATGAAGTCACAAGCTGGAAACTGACCCTTATATTCTGCTTTGAAAGACTCAACATTTCTGAAGATTTTGAGTATTCCCCTCTAAAGGCAGTTGGTTATGCTTTGGTTGATTCTAGGACCCATATCTCCTTCATCTGCTAAAGCAGAAGTGTGTGTGGTTAGCTCTCCAGACTGTGGAACCCATGTTTGAAACTACGCACTGTATCAAAACCATGTCAAAGAAACATGCCGGATATCAGAGTATCTAAGTCGTGCCAAGAACGAGCTATGACATGAGAGACGGCAGGCCTGAGAGCGGGGAAGCAACAGCATTTGAGAGTTTCTTTCCAGGGGTCACCATTAGGATTATCTATGTTCTCGATTCACAAAGGTGTCTGTCACTGTGGCTGACAGTACTTGAATGTTTCCAATAATGAGAATGGTACGGGGCCCTGAATGTCAAGTTCCCTACCAGACGTCAGCATCCAGGAGAAAAGTTCTATACATATCTGTTAAGTCGGTCGTGAGAATCTTCTCCCAGGGCTCGGCTGCGCAGTCTTTTTGGCATCAATGCCATCGGTCTTTCTGAAGAAACCTAGCTTTTTCTACGAGCAGAAGCGAGCCCTCAGATTCTAGTATTCCTAGTATTACAGGAGTTATTTTGGAAGTTTAAAAGTAGAAGGCAGCCTTAGCTGTTCTCAGAGAACAAAATGTTTTGACTTCGCGTATAATTTTATGTTAGAGAGCTGCTGAGGTGGTCTTCCTGACAAGTGAGATCCCATGGACTCAAGACAGGGAGCCTCCTACCTCGGGTTAGGAGGCTAGTATGCTTGGGGTCATTCAAAGTCAAAAATCATTAACTCACCTAAAGTATGAATAACTTTGCTCCAAATAATATCCAAATGCTACACACGCTACTCAGGCCCACAGAAGGCTTCAGAGGTATCTGAGAGATTCAGAGCAAAATATATCCAAGGAGTATCCAATACTCTGTGAGTTTGGTTTTTCAGCACAGATGAGGATCTTATCATCCATTTCACCATTGACAGGATCTTTATCCTGCAAACCTGGTGAGGAAGAAACCATAGGTGGAGCTACCCTGGGTTTCTCCATAGGTGGGGGTAGCTGGGTTTTCAGCCATCCTAGCTGCCTAAGCGAGGGGAGAGGGCAGTAGATGAAATCCTTTCCTCCCTTACAAGGACCTTGGATACAGCACACTCTGGTAACAATGCTGTCTCTCTCTTTGGGGTCAGGGACATAAGGGTGAGCTCCATTTCTTATTTGGAGGAGCCACAGAAGAAAAACAAGACTGAATTCCTCCAGCTCACCCAGGCACTTGTGTGTTCCTATGTTGCTGACTCTGGCCAACAAGTGTTACTTATTCTTTATGTTCCAAGAGAAGCCTCAAAGGTTTTGCAGACAGCGCTGAGCTCCCAGCTGGCTAGGATGAGCTGGGGAAGATGCCCCAAAAGGGAGAGTAAGACACTCACTCAGTAACTACATAAGCAAAGTGAGCTAAGGAATGAGGTCCCCAGTCAGTAGCTCGATAATGTCATGCCTCAATTCAGAAAATAAGAACCAAGAGAAGATGTGCAAGAGGTAGAGAGCTTGGACAGGAACATGAGCAATTGTCTTAAGTCTTCTCATTAGCATTGTCTCAGAGAGAATATGTTAGATTTTGCAAGAGCTATAAGTACTTGTTCACTGAAAATGGGAACACTGTGGATAAAATCCCCATTTTCCTTAACAGCATCTAGGAGTGCCTGTCTCTGCCTCCCTCTCTAAGTAGGGAGGTGCTTGCCCAGAACTCACCTTCAGGACAGAAGCACGCATCCCAGCTTCCCCCCCATACTGAGAGTGTTAGTGGCTGACAGATGATTGCTGTTGGCTGAAAATAACTCACTCATCCAAAGTCAACCATCGTCATGGGGCAGCCGCATCCAGTGATGGGTCTGTGTGAGACAGGAAGGCTCAGCTCCTTTCTACCAGTTTAGGAAGGGCAGTGCTAGGTCCAGAGCTCTTTCTGAAAGAGACCTAGCCTTCGTTGTGACTACATCCGAGTCCACCTTCCAGCCCTCTCTCCTATTGTTTCTTTCACTTTCCTGCACATGTTGATCCCAAAAGTGCTCTCCAGTAAACTTCCTCCCGAAAATCTACTTCTCTGAGTCTTCTTGCGGGGGAACATGGACTGTAGCTTGTTCATCAGAGAGGAACTGAGCCTCAAGGGCCTGTGTGTCGGCCGGTGAGTGTTCTTCGCAGACTTGATGTTTTTAAGAACTAAATGACTCTGACAATGCAGGAAAGAAATATTAGAGGCTGCAGAATTATTTAAGAAGGCTATTACTTAAGAAGAAAGGCTTAAATGAAATGTCTAATTTAAATGTTGAAGGGAACCTCTATTCAATCTCTTAGGTTATGTTCACTAAAAACACTATTGCGAATTTGGTCCCTTGTTGAGTAGATTCTATTTGGTAGCAATCTATAGATCTGGGATCTGCATCAAGGTGAGTGCACAGCCTAAAGAGAAGTACTCTGTGGGGGTGTGGCCAAATCCTGGAGGCACAGAGACTGTCCTCTACTGAGCATGTGTCCACCGTGTGTAAAGGGTGTGGCCTCCATAAGTGGAAGGACACGTGTGTGCTTCATTAAGCTGGACATACAATTCCTCTCTTTGGATATGAACTGCAAACCAACAAACCCAATCTGCCTTTCTCATCCCTAACTTGACCACTGAGCAAACTCATAAAAATGCTATTTCTTTGGAAATATCACAGGACAGAGAAGACAGAGCATGCAGCACTGTTGCAGGAGTCAGAAATACTTCTTTCTAACTATGTCACCCTGTGCATTGGCTGTCAGCTTTGCAATCAACTTTTATAATTTATTTTGTACATCTCACACTGAAGCCTGCAAAGTATATTTCTAGGACTCTCTTGTCATCTTTCAAGATTTCCCCCTCAAGGGGAAACTCATGGGAGTTTGGAAACCCAGAGGGAAAGAGTTATTTTCTGTTTGGCAATTGCTTCCTTCACCAGTGGTTTTCCCAGCACCTCTCACACCTCGATAATCAATACTCTGAGTTCAACCTTCTCTGCTTAAAATATCTAGAGTGGTTTCTACTTTTTGGCCTGGATACTAAATATTCTGAGATGGTAGAAGAGTAATTATTTATGAGGTTAACTCTGTCTTTCAATAACACATTTTGGTCTATTAGTAGGCCTTGACTTTTTTTATGACATTATTGAAGTTTCCAATTTATTGACCTCAAAGAAGTCACTTAACTTTTCTGAGTCCTTGTTTTCTTAGATGGAAAATGCAGGGTTTGAACTTCATGAACTTTAAAGTGATCTTTAACTTTAAATGTTATGAATACAAAGAAAGTGAAACTATGGGATTGTCACTAATCCTTACATTTTTCCATGTTTAAAGTTCAGGCTCAAGGAGCACGAGTGGGAAGGTCAGACAGTGACAAGAAGTGTAATCTGAGGGGGCCGCCTGATATTTTCAACACACATGTCACCAGTCTGTCACACCGAGAGCAGGAGGAAGTCCAGACATGTACTATATTTTAAAGGTAACATAAAATATATTAAAAATTTAATCATAAGGGATTGCTATCTGTCACACAAAATAAAATAGATGCTATATACCTTTTCCTGAAAATGCAAAGCTAACGAAATATAGTACTGACGCTATATTCTAAGACATTTTGAAGAGGAAGCTAATTTTGTAAAAAATAGAAAATGAATCATTTGTCATCATCAGTAACTGATGTAACTGGTAATCAGGACAATCAAACACGAGTATATCTTTTCATAGAAATGCTACGTAAAGGTTACAAACTTGGATATTAGTAGCTCAAGAAATCACCATTGCTGCCATTTAAAGACATAAGAAAGTGGGGCTTAAGTCTGAAATCTGTGGGGCGCAGGTGTGTTTTAGAGCCATAGATGTTGCCAGGATCATGTTCCAGCCATAAATACAAGGCTTTCCCTCATCAGCCATCTTTCGTCCAAACTGCAATCGCGCAAAATTACCGACAGTGAGAGCTCTTGTCGCTGGCCTCACAAAGTAATTTGCAACGCTGGAAAGGCCTTTGCCACGTTCCTAAGTGATGCTCCGAGTCAGGCCTGCATTTGGACCTGTCATTGTCACTTGGTCGTCAAGGAGTCCAGTGCAAGCTGCACAGTCTAAACCCCAGGGCCCCTCGCGCCCTTCCTTCCATTCAGCCGAACTGTGAGTCCGCGCTCGTTAGGACACGACGCCCACCATGGCAATGGTTTCCGGCCTTCACGTTAGTGTTCAGAATATGAATGAATAATCTTAGAACTATTGAAACATTCTTATAGAGAAAAAGCGATTCTTATATGTCACTTGGAAATAAATTGATCTTTGCTTTATTTTGGAAGCTCGCCATTAATCCATGTTAATTCTCGTTTAAACCATATGCTAGGAATTTTGAAATTAAGGGTGTTTATAAATTATATGATTTATAATAGCTGTTTCCTCAAATAGTATACACTATTAAAAAAAAACTCTACTATATACAGATAAGATGAGGTTATTCTTAAATAATATGCACAGTTTGATAGTCATATATAATGCATTCTAGAATAAGGCAAATTGCATTAGAATATAAGCACACGTATAAAATGTGTGCTTGAAATTATGGCATTTAAGCATTGATTATAAATTCTAACAACTGATTTTATGTAAATTCTAATGAGTATTCTGTTATCTCATATACCTTGCAGGTATGAACAAGAAATATACAGGTTTTGGCACAAACAACAGGTTCTGTCCCTTTTTATTACAAAATCTTTTATTACAAAACCATTAGCACGTAATTCTGTAACATGACAATATCACGTTCAAGCATACCATATGACATTTTAGGTGAAATGTTCAAATTAAAACTATAAATTATTACACCAATATTATTACCTGACCAACCACACCCAAGCAGGTGTTACTTCTGGACCTTGAGTTTATATCTCAGGGTATTGATTATCTATTATTACCTAAAAAATTACCTAGATACTTAATAGCCTAAAGCACAATTTTTGCAGAAGGGGGATTCAGGAACAGCTCCCTTGGATCCTTTAGGGTATTTCACAGGTTACAGTCCAGTGTTTCTGGGATATGGTTTTAAGTTTAAGCTGGCGGAAGAGTCCCCAGTGATGCAGGGTTGGCAGGACAGGGTTCCTCGTGGGTTGCTGGACTGAGAGGCTCAGTTCCTTGCCGTCTCTGGAACAAGGTCACCTCGTTTCCTTGCCACATGAGGCTCTATAAATGGCAGCTTACTACGTCAAAGCACCCAAGCCAAGAGGGCAACAGAGAGATTTAGCCAACAAGACAGAACGCACAATCTTTTGGAATCCATTTACAGAGATAACAAACCAATATTGCTTTGTTCTGTTGGTTAGAAGCAGTTTCTCAAGGGGAGGGCCATGAACACGGAAGGTGGAGATTCGGGAGGACGGGGTGGAGGTGGTCTACCACACTCGTATATGAATCAGAATGAATACGACCATATCAGATCTGTCCTTTTTAACAATGCCTTTTTCTCCCTTCTAAAAGTAAATCTTAAAAACATGCTCTCCAAACATTGAGCTTCCCAAGGTTACACTTCTCTACCTGTTCTGTCGCAACTAAACCCAGGGGGACAGTGCAAAAATCATCCCTCCTTCAGTAGAAATGGAAACACAGTTAAAAGAAAACTATTATCACATTCAAAATATGACATATATAGTCATAAATATATAATGTATTTTTATAACAATATACAATATTTGTTAAAATACATCATTTATTTATAAAATATATATTTATATAAGTATGTCATATACACTTATAAATGGGACAGAGGCAGAGAGACAGAGAGGGAAAGAGACAGAAATCAGGAGCCTGCAATTCTGTTCTTTAAAAAGCACCTCTATCCGGGATTCAGAGAGCTAGTCCAAAGAAGAACCGTGCCAGGCCAAGAAATACTTTATAGCCATGTGGTGAGGTTGATGGGACCCCACGGAGAACTCTTTTTTTATCTATGTTAGAAACAAGACAGGGCCTAGAACAAAAGTTGGCTGAGTGATTTGATTGATGTTAGCTATTTCTTTAGGCTCACAAACTTAAAGACACATGGCTCTCGTAGGAAAAAAAGGCAATACAAATCTACAGAGAAAAGTCAGGCAAAAGCACGAGAGCCAGGAGAGCAGAGAGAGCTCCTGGTGTCCAGAGCCCCCTGCCCTGGCTTGCTGGCACAGGCTGGCTCTGAGCAGAAGGGCAGCCCAGCCATGCACCTGACTGTCCTGGCCACACAGGAGAGAAGGAGCAGAGGAAAGGGACCTGTGACACAAAGACAGATGGTGATCTTTTCATGGAGTAGCAATAGTCCCCAGCCTTATTCATGTCTCCAGTTCCTCAGAAATAGGAAAGTCAAATATTAACCATCATCTTGTAGGTTCTGAACCCTAATCTATGTCCTTGAACCTGACAGGTAAAGACCAGTTGACTTCTCAAAGAAAATGCAAAGAGGGATGGCAGAACAGAATGGCAAAGAAGCCCTGTTTCACTGGGGCCTGATATGGACAATAAGGATTGAAAAAATATGACTATATAATAGAATTCCAAGTTATAAGATAAAATGCAAGGGAAAAAGTTGATGTTAAATCTTCAAAGGGAGAGCCTCAAAGCAAATAAATAGAGACTGGAAGTCAAACAACAAAATCCTTTGTTTAGTTTTCAGGCAAAAAAAATTTATATACAGTGCAAATAAACACAAAGATTCTATACCTTCCTAATGTTGCAGAAATAAATTTTATAATAGGAAACAGCATATCCTTACAAGTTAACAGAGTAGATGTTTTAGCTTATGTTGAGGAAAACAATCACTTTACAGATGAGTCTGCTGGCCCGCAGACTTCCAGCACTGACAAGGCTAAGAGCAGAGTGCAGTTGGGTTTTACAAAATTGTGGGAGGATGGGGACATGCAGACCACCGTTCCGACTCCACTGTCTTCTCTCTCCCGCTCTCCCTCTCACTCCCCCCTATGCAGAGGCCCCTCTTGTCCTCGGAATGGCATGATCTGAATGTAGATGTGGCCCCAGAGGAAGCACACACACAGCACGTTACGAAATGTCTTCAAGTCATTGTGGCTTTAACCCATAATTGCTAAGAAAAAAATTAATAGCAAATGATGACTACCTAGTACCTAATATTGTTAGGCCTTGTGTTTCTTTTCTTAACATTGAGCAGGTTTTATCAGCTATGTGGCACATTGGGAAGCTTAATATTTTAATAGATGTCTAAATATATTTTACACATGTCATCTTCAATGTTTTATTCATTGTTGATAACTCAGTATACTGCCTCCATTTCTGATCAGTTGTTTATATAAAAAGAGATTAAAATATGTAATCTGTTTCCTAGTGATATGTAGTAATTGATATTCTATTGACTTGAAAAGTATACATCCCTATTTAAATACATAATTTTATTACCAGAAATTGAATCATTGGTAGTG
This sequence comes from Carollia perspicillata, assembly GCA_004027735.1. NCBI lineage: Eukaryota > Metazoa > Chordata > Mammalia > Chiroptera > Phyllostomidae > Carollia > Carollia perspicillata. The sequence goes on from PVKM010000969.1 coordinate 69,600, forward strand.
GGGATTAGAGTTTAGTTTTTTCTTACCTACTATATTGAATGAGAAAAATAGTTCAAAATATGTACATGAAATGTATACATGAAACTGTACACAAGGTCTGTCTGGAAAAAGTCCAGATTGTTAATATAATGAAAACAGTTTATAACCCAGCAGCCAACGAGAGTGGACTGGAATGCGCACACGTGTACAACAATGACTTCACTGTACTAGTCAGTGGTGGAGGTAGACACTGTGGAGTGAGCATGTGCACTGTGTGGCCATTGCATTCACAAAGATTGAGGAGTGAAGCAAGGAATCTGCATCAAATTTTGCATAAAGCTTGAAAACCCCTCCTCAGAAACTATTTGGATGACTCAGAAGGCTGCAGCTATAGGAAACTGGCAACTGGCAGCTTCATCATGACAACATATTCGTTTATGCATCACGTCTCATGCAGAGTTTTTTAGAGAAACATCAAATCACCCAGGTGACTCAGCTCCCTACAGCCCAGATTTGGTGTCCTGCAACTTCTGGCTTTTCCCAAAATCACCTTCTCAAAACTAGAGGGAAGAGATTTCAGACCATTGATGAGATTCAGGAAGATACGATGGGGCAGTTGAGGCCAGTTGGGAGAACTGTGTGAGGTCCCAAGATGCTTACTTTGAAGGGGACTGAGGTGTCATTGTCCCATGTGTCCTAATGTTTCTTATATCTTCTTCAATAAATGTCTTTATTTTTCATAGTACATGGCTGGACACATTCTGGATGGGCTCATTGTATATACATTCATATATATTATATAAAACCTACATCAATAAATATAGTATAGATTTAAATTAGATATACCTATAACCCTTTAAAACAAATCTTCCAAAACTTTTTAAGATAGCTAAGAGAAACATCAAAGTTAAGAGTTTGAATAGTGATAGGGGAGATTCGTATTAGTAGGCATCACAACCTGATGACCTACAGGTAAAATGTCCTGCCCACTTTAACAAATGAGAAAGGGAACAGAAAAAGATTTAAAACCTCAATCACTATTGTATCCTGGCCACACAAAGTCTACTGGGAAGAGCTCACTACCCTCAAGAAGGAGACCAGGACTCTGAGAAAACTAAACCTCCCACTGAAACTGGTGGGGGAGAAGAAGCTCCATGGAAAAGTCTGACAAGGCTGCTTGCACTTCAGGCTGCACTTGGGTGTCCACTGTAAAACTCCTCCTGACGCTTCTGCCCAAGGATTGGAAACTTTCCTGACCTTGGAGCTGTCTGTTTTGAACCATATTCTATTTTTTAGTGTTTTTTTACTTAGTATTAATCTTAGCAAACTCTTCTAGAGTAAGGACATTCTTTAAGTGTCATTTTTTCCCCATAAATAGTGTATAGATACCCACATACTTGTTGCTTAGTAAATGATTTTCCTTGGAGGAATACCATCATTGTTCATACTTATAGAAATGAGGAAATTCATTTTTCAACTAAGCAAGTGCCTTGGATGTGCAACGCTATTCTAGGTATTTGGGATATGTGGCAATTAAATTTACAAGAATTCATATTTTTCATAGATGTTAGATTTCAGTGGAAAATATGACAATAAATAATAATTATAAAAAGTAGATAAAATTAGATTAAAATGTGGTACATATAATGGAAGAAAAGCCAAACCAGGACAAATTACAGGACATTGTGAACAGGTGGGGAAGGGAGAGACCTCTCACAGAATGTCAAGGTGATAACCAAAAAAAGTCAATAGGGAATTTTGCTATCTGTTAAGAACCACCCAAATTTGGCTTTTATAAAAATCATGGATTTGGGTAAACTTAAAATTCATGGAAATCATGGCTGAAACAATAGCTGCAAACTATTTAATGTGAATAATTCTAAATTCAAAAACTGAAGCAGGCTTCCAGAATACATAAGGGTTTTTCTTTTTCCATAAGAAAATTGTATCAAGTGACTATTCTAAACTGTCCCCAAAATAGGAACCCAAGGACAGACTGCTGTGCTGTTTCTCTAGGAAAGCTGACTACTATTATATCCACCAAACTCACATGCCAGCTGAGAAAATTCACATTCGTACAAAAAGTATTGCACAGTGAAATTAACGCTTAGCAAGCAACCATGGCAAAGCCTCTTTTTGTTTTCTTTAAAAATGCCTTAACTAAAGGAGAAGGCACAATATAGTAATGCAGAGGAAACCTCAGAATTAAATTTAAGGTTATTACTCAGGAAATCTTTTGAAGACGTTGTTTAGTACAGGCTTAACCAATTGCTTTTTACTGAAAGCCTTTTGATACAACTGAATGACTTGCCTTCTCCAAAGCAACCATCAACTACACAAATCAGTACTGACAATACCACCTGGGTTACAGAGAATAATTTTCCAATTGTAGAACCACACATATTAGACACCATACAGAACATATACACCCAGTGCTAATTGTATGCCAGGAAAAAATCTGTCCTTGACAGGAGGACAGAACAAAGCAAAGAAATAAACCTCAAATCCACATTATATTCTAAAAGGACTCACAAGAACACAACAAATGGCAAAAAATTAAAAAGAACCTGAAGGGGAAAAAAAACCTTTACACCTCTACCAAGCATATCAAACCAATAAATCTTCCACTGTGGATGAGGCTGTGGTCACAGCATGAATTTGGGTGAATATACCAAAAGATCTCTCAGCTTCCAGAAAGCCACATGGCCAGGATAAAAGTAGGATAAGGAGGTTCACCATATTGAAAACATGACCTCATAATCAGAAGAGATTTCTAGACAAAAGCCAAAATATCTAGAATGATTCTATGAACCAACTTCTATCATCAAATAGTACCATCTTGGATTGTACTTACCTTTCTCTACAGGGACTCTTAACTCTGACTAGATGACCTCTAGGGCCTCTTCATCTTGTAAAATCTGTGTGTGTGCAACTAGTATTTATGTATCTACACAATGAAGTATAAATGCCAGTCACTCTTCTAAGTGGCAAGCATGAAATACTTACCAAGATAGCTCCTTTTCAAGGAGCTCAAAGTAGAGAAAGCTCATATCTAGTTTCTATTGTCATAATGGAATGCTTTTTAAACATTGATTCTAGGATAAACTATGGCTGGTATTATTTCTATCTGAAGTGCACTCTGAGGAGCCTGGGATAACCAGGGGGTCAGAGAGAAGGAAAAACAAAAGATAGGCCTACATTTCAGAATTTTAGGTTTTAGATCATATTAAGATTTCAAGTAAATAAACAGTTCTTAAATTGATAAAAAATACCAACTCATTAGAGCAGATCTATTTCTTTTAAACTTGGTCTCACCTTTTTTTATAACTTTACAGATGATAAACTCTTGTTTACTAGTTCAATAAATGTCTTAGCATTTGAATGCTTGCAAATAATGGTTATGCCTTGCCGATCATAACACTGATTGTCCTTACATAATGTTGAGATTTTTAAGTGAGAAAAATCAATTATTATATTTTCAGTTAACGAAATAAAATAATTGTGTGACAAAGCAAGATTTCATTGTTTTTACTTTTAAATTTGCTGTAAATAGATTTAGAAAAATGACACAGAAATAGAAAAACCCACATTTACGTCATCCCACAGACAAATTGGGTAAAGTTCCTGGGGTCCAGAGGAACAGAACCCTAGAGTGACTTCACAGTAGTTTCCTCAGAACTTTGCATCTGTATTCACATGTGTAAGGTTAGGTAGATGAGAGTGATTTTACATGTCCATGTGATGGAGCCTTAAGAAACAATGAGTAATAATAAATTAGAGAGAGGTTAGGAACTATAAGTTTTCACCAAAATTGACATAAGCCAAGATATTCCTGTAAAATTACAATGAGTTTCCCAAAGCCATTCATCAATTCTGCAGAAGGAAATGAGAATTAGAAACTCAGTTGGGAGTCCATTACATTTTATTCCTTTCTTTATGATTCAATTTGCTCCATGTATGTATGTATACTTAAAATATCTTTCTTAACATGTACTTTTAACATAAGTAATGTAAGAATTGCAAATATGTATATGTTGATATAAAAATATCAAAAGAATTATATGTAAATACAGAGTGGGGCAAAAACAGGTTTACTGCTGTTCACATGGAAAATAATACAATAATTAATAAGTAATAACACAAGAATAAACTCTGTGTTTCATGTACTCACAACTGTAATCCTACTTTTGCCCTCCTGTCTATATATATGAATTCTCAAGGCCAAAGTAAGCTATAATAATATATATGTAATATTCAAAATATGAGTTCTCTTTTCAAAGAAACAGAGAAAAAGAGAATTTAAAAAACTATCTCACTACCACAACCACTCATGTTCATGGACCTGAGAGTGATGTCATCACTGAACTGGCAGAGCCGTTGCAAAGATTTAATTTATGTTCTGCAAAACGCTGCCATTCCGAAAGTTCAGTCCAAGTGCTATTTACTGCACTGGAGCATTAAAAATCAACCAGGCACTGAAATTCCGTAATAATGGGCTGACATTTCATTTAACCTTTTTAGCTAAAAAAGCATACAGTGTGTCTTTCCTGGAATCGATCAAGCCAGGTGAGGCTAATCTTTACTTGATTCAACTACCCAGAGATAATAATGTGATATATCAGATCTTTTATTCATAAAAATATTGGTTTATTCCTAGGGGAACCCGAGGTCATGGAACTCTTTCGAACAGAGTTTCAACATTGGATTAAACATTACTAAAAATACATAACATGTTCGATTTCTTAGCAGAAAAGAGGGAGTTCTTATAAATTATTCTTAGTTCTTAGCAGAAAAAGCTTTAAAAAAAATCCAGCTTAATCATTAGGATCTCATTGTAATTATCTAAAAAAGAAAGAATTTAATTAATAAGACTATATTCATAATATAGGACTAAAATTAATGTTCATATATTAATCACGAGGTCTGAGATTAAATACATTTTTCTTTCAGATGACTTTTACTTTATCAAAGGAATAAAGAATTCAAAATTCCAGATCCAGTTATTAAAAAGATAACAATTAAAAGGATTCCTTAATTTCCCCAGATCAAGTACCAAATCTTTAACAAAAAAAGATCCTCAAACTGCCCTTTTGTCTTTGACCTGCAACAGACCAAACTTCCCACCAAGAGCAGCTGAAAAAAAATTCAAATATGTGTGTGTGTGTGTGTGTGTGTGTATCTGTGAGAAGACTTCCCAACAGAAGGTAGTCTAGTGGAGATTTCAGAAGTCCCTCACAGGGTTTGAAAAATAATCATTGGATTTTAGGGCCACAAAAGCTGCCCAAGACTTGAGAGGAAAAGATCATGGAGTAATAAGGAACCCAAAGGAAGTGAATGGGACCTGGACCCGGTCTCCAGCTGGAACACTTGCTGATTTCCAGGGAGTATATGTAAGCAGAAAGCAGCAACGAAGTGGATGAGAAGCTAAGTACACCTTGGCAGTCTCATATTGTGAAGAAGTTCAGATCTCACCAATACAGAGGGTGACATACACCCCAGGTTTTCAGAGGGACTCTATTTGTAAGGGAAAATCACAATTAAACCAAGGCCTTATGAAGAATGAAATCTGATGTTGAATCTGTCCAATCCCTAATTGGATTAAGATACTCCCTAATCTATTTGCTCACCAGTTATTCTGGCTGAGCAAAGGAATAAATATTATTTTAAGTATCATTATTATTATTATTATTATTATTATTATTATTATTATTAAAATGTCTTCTCATTTGGAAGAAATTATCACTCAGGAATAATTTCTTCCAAATGAGAAGAGTACATATATATTGCATTTTACTACGCAATGTCTAGGAATTGGTCATAAATTAAGAATAAACAGAAAGTGGACACAGGATATGGGTCAGTATATAAAGATCTGTCTTTGCTCCATCTGCTGAGCAGGCCTAGAAACAATCACGACCCACTAGCAGTGAGCAGACCCGACATGCAGATTTTACTTTTAACCCCAGTTAAAACAACCAGGACACCTAGAGACATGACCAATTCTAGAACTGGGTCAAGGAATACACAAGAGAACTGGGAACATCTTGTTGTGCCAGCAAGTGAGAAAGTGATAAAAGAAAGAAAGAGGAGACACCACGGCCTCTCAAATGGACACAGGAGCCAACTGAAGGAGCTCCCAATGGCCTGATCTGGAATCATTTGGACAAGCAAGTAAATGAAGAGCAAATCCATGTTTGAATTAAGAAGTAGATAGGAGAATAAACAAAACTCCTATGTACGAGAATTCTAAATAACCTGTGCATTTAGATCCTTTGACCCCAAGGAGATAGAACCCCCACCCCTTATGAGTGGGCTGCACAAAGTGACTGCCTCCCAAAGCATACAGTAGAGAAATGAGGAAGAAGTATAACTTCATTATTACGTTGATAATACTAAAATCTAAATGTATGTAATTAATATATAAATTACAAAACATAAAAGTCAACATTTTCCACATTTTAAACTCTGCAATGTAGTCTCTTTCACAAAATAAAAGAGCATTTATGTTACAAAGCCTACCCTTCCTCGTTGTTGTTCCTGTTCATCGTAGGCTTTAGGATTTCAAGTACACATAGAAACAAAAATGAAAGGAAGATCACACTCAAAGTTGTCAGCAGTCCCAGTGCCCACTGCCACACCCCACATTCGGTTACATGTGCTGTCTTTTTGGTGGCCATTTCAGATACTGAGCCTTTCTGTACTCATGACTTGCTTTGCTTTCTCGCAAACATGGAGTGGTATTCATTTTGCTACCCCGCGACTTTCTCTCCCTTTAAAGCCAAGCAGAAGACTTCAATTATTCAACAAGGTAACCAGAAAGTCTGTTAGACCTCCAGTTCTCCCGCCCACTTGGCATTAGCCCTCTTACACATGTCTGCACCATTGCTCGCTACATGTAAAGCTTGATAACATAAATCCCTCCCCTACCTCCTGGCATTCCTACCATACAGACCAATTTAAAGCATTAAAAAATTCCACTGACTTCGAATACATTTCATTGACCCAAAGAGGGGAAAAAAGTGATTCTGTTTCTTTCTCCTTTCTTTTGCCAGACAAGCAACAGCAATGACTGCAGTAGAGAAAGGAAGACCAGAGGCTGGCACTGCTCACAAGGGGCGAGGGCCTCCTTCTCCCAAAGCGGGCTTCGGCCTGGCGACCTAAACCCAAACATTAGCCTTCTCCACTCAACCTGCGGGCCTCTCCCTCCTTGTAGAAAGCGCGTTTCCCTAGTACTTGAAGGATGGTAACACTGATCAAGAAAATAAGCACCTTACACTACAAATGACTGTCTACCTCCTGTGCATTGTTGAAGGAATCACGCCCAGCCTTATGGAGTTGAGGGAGTGAGCAAAGTTCTGGAAATGACACATAGCCCCAGAAGGAGGAGAACTGGGGCTCACAACCTTAGTAAAATAAATGGAGGGGCGACATCAAGTGCAGCATTTTGTATTTCTCTCTTATACTTAATGCCTGAGTTTTGGGCCTCTCGCTAAACTCCAGCTTGAGGACCCGAGGGAAAACCGAAGGAACTTAAGTGCCAATGTCCGCAGGCCTCACCTGCGCATCTGAGGGCTGCAGCAGAAAGCGTTCCTGCGGACAGACCCTCGGTCCTTTGCGGGCACAGAGGCAGGTGGAGGCCCGTGCTCCTCCGAGACAGGCCTGGGGGAGGAGGTGGCAGCTGCAACTGTACATCTTCAGTCCCCCGGGGAACAGCGATGGCAGAGGCACAGCCTGCCCCAAGCGTGGGGAACAGGAGGCAGGGCAACTGACTGCTGTATGGCAACTGAGGGCCAGTCTGTGGCCAGAAAACCGCGTTTTCTCGGAACTACAGAATGACTGTGAGGACTGTGAGGATTGTAGAATTCCAATGAAGCAAATGGGGTGAATTTAAGCAATATTTCTGTTCTTTCTTTCACTAGTTTTACAACCTTGGAAAATACGGCATGCTAGGGTGCAGTTTATTCATTTCTAAACTATGAATGATAATAATAGCTATCTGGCAGGATTGTTAAGGGGACTGAATGAGTATATATCTATATATACCTATTATATTCTGGTAAATCATAAACACTACATTGTTGTTATTATTATTATTTTGTGTAATTTTACCCCAAAAGGATGTGTCCTAAGGAGTATGAAATACGTTATCAGTAAAAATATTATAAGCATGGCAGGCGGAGGAACCCAGAGTAGAAAATGCTAAAACGGTAGAAAGTGAACAAAAAAGTTGACAAGGCTAGCGATTGCTGTTCATTTTTAAATTCCAAGCCAACAATAAAAATGGACATGTAAGTGCACTGACTGACTGCTTATTTAAGACGTACTTTAAAGCTAGATTAGGTAGGCAGGTTTGGGAAGGTGATAAATGAATTAAACTGTGTCAATTTCAAACTGTCACCGTTAGAATCTAATTCAAATTTAAACAGCAATTTAAACAGTATAAAAGATTGCCCTCTCCGGTCCTCCATAATCTTAACCTTTGGAGCTCCCCACAGAATGGATAGTAAATTGAATTAATTATTAGCCTCTCACCTTGGGAACCTGGGCAGAACTCGGCGGCTCAGAAGACAGCTGACGAGATTGGTAGCTTCGCTCCAGTCCCCAGCGTGCTCTAATCCTCCACACAGACCCACCTGTCGTATGTCCCTGCTGCTTCTTTTTAGTGAATAAAATTCTAGGGAGTCAGACTTGGCTGACATTTAAATCCTCTTTGTAAACTGGCATAATTGAGTATACCAATAAGGTCAGAACAATGTCATTTGTACGAGACCACAGGAAAAGAAAAAGAAGAAACCGAAAGTAGCATCCAACCATAGGACTGATACTAATCGGTTCCCGTGATTCTGAAGTACATTATTCTTTGGCACGTTTCTCACCAAAGCCTCCCATGACACACTCACTTGCTCATTCACTCTTTCATTTATTCCTACATTCAACGTGCATTTACAAGTGGGTACCACATGCCACATGCATGTGTGGGCCTGGGTACTTATCATCATCGTAGAACTTATAATAACAAGTTAGTAGGTGACGTAATGACAGTGTGACCAGAGATGCTAAAGGAGACCTTTGGAGTTGCATAATCTGGCCTGGGAAGAGTTGAGTGGGCTTTTTGGAGGAAATAACATCTAAGTAACATGAAGAATGTAAGTAACAATAACATGAAGAATGAGCAGACCTCAATCAGCCTTAGCAAGGCAATGAGGGTCTAGGCAGTATATCCTGAAGTGTCACATTCTTCAGTGGAGCTGCAACACAGAGCGTGAGTAGAGGATGATAGGAGAAGATATTTGGGAGAAAAATAGACTCAGTACATTGCAAGACATTTAAAGGGACTGTCTCCTGAAGGCAGGAGCAACTTATAAAGTCTTCTGAAAGAGAGTGACCTCATCAGAATTGCACCTTAGATTACCCTGGCTGCATTTACAAAGAAGGCATTAGTGCTGAACGGGACTTGGGCCTGGCAAACCCATCAGGTGACTCTTGCAACAAACTAAGTTACTAATCCTGGAGAGCTAAGTGAGGGAACTAACAACAGAAATAGTGAAAAGCGAACAACATTGAAAAATATTTGAGAGCTATATAGTAACCAGGATTGATGAAAAGATGAATGAAGAGAAAAAGATGCACAAGTCAAGCTAAAGGTCCAGCTTTCTTGTTTGATTTCGCAATTAGGAGGAGTTTTCAGTGTGGAAACAATGAAATCTTAGATGCGTGTGTCTAGCACACTGTTGGAAGTCAATTCTCCAGGGACGCTCACATTTCTGCATGTCTCCTCGTCTAGGCACCCCCTGCATGGAGGTTTGTATAAAAAAGAAACTCAGAACATAGAGTGCCTGCCACCGGGGTGGAGTGCAGGTTTCTCAGTAAAGACAGTCTTCCTCCAGAGCAAAAGTGGGCAAGTTTGCTAGTGAAAAGATTGACAAACCCCACCGTGTATGTGCAGCGTCCCAGTGGGTCCGCCTCTGCATTGGCCCATGGGACTTGCTAGGCAAAAGGAACCAAAATGAGTGTGCAGTCCCTGCTTCCTGCTTTGCAGCAAGCCAAAGTGTCCTTTGTCTCTGGCCCAGTAGTCTCTTCTCGCTGCTGATCTCCATGAAACCTCCTCAGACTGACTTGTTTTCATGCATGTCAATCTCCCAATGTCACAGGTCTTAACACATTCCCCTCCACAACCTCTTCATTATCTCCATCTTAAAAACAGTTTAAGTTTGTGGGGTTGGACTTCTTGGGGGGATGTTATATTATTTTGTTGAGGAGAGAAATTTAAAGTTGGAAAATGTGTTAAAGGAGTTTTTTAACTTTTCAGAGTTTTATAGCTTTATAAACACCAACATTCTATGGTCTTGCATCTCTGCTTATGCTTATGCATCTAATTTTAATGGGCCTATAATTAGTATATTATATATATTCAAATAAGAAAAGTCTAAAATTAGCTTCTGTAAATCTTCATTTTTTAATATTCCAAATCTGAATATTTTTAAAACATGCATAAAAATTCATATTTTAACATTAGAGAATAGAAATTGGCAAATTTGTAGTAAGTTTCGTAGGTTCAAGTAAAGTTTCCTGCAACTACTGCTGGATTAAAACCAACAATTTAACAAATAAGAAAATTCTGATTTTTAAATTTTAAAGGCAATGGTATATTTTGTAGATGAAATATTTTAAAAAATGCTTTCAGCAAACTTCATTACACTCTAGAGACCAGAAATATGACAATGAATAGGGAATTATCCCTTTTCTGAAAAAATAACTAATGTGAATAGCAACATTTGTACAGAAATAGTCTGAGTAGAAAAATTATTTTTAAGCACATATGTGAAAATCGAACCCTATACTCTGCCATTCACTTATTACTGAATTTAAGTAACACTGGGGATGAACTATGGTCCCTTTAACAGTGCCAGCAACACATTTGTTCTGGAATAAGATAAACAATCATGGGTGTCTTGGCTAAGTGATTTGTACAATGAGTGGGAAAGGATTTTTCATTAACATTGAAATTAAAGCCATTCTTTTCATGCAAGGATTTTGAGATGCTAATTGCGGGGCCCGGGGTAAAGAAATTTGAGGAATTTAGACATTTTATCTACTTTTGTTCCAAGTCCTCTAACTTTTTGTCCCAGGTATGGGCAAAACAATTATATACTCATGAGCAACTAATTATCATTAATAATAGCCCACTTTCTGACACTGATACCTTAGCTCTTCAAAGATTTGCCATCAAAGAAAAGAAACACATGTTTCTCTGCCATGTGTCTACTTAACTTCTATTATAGAATCAAAAGGATAAGGAGAGCTGAAAATATAGCCCTATCATCAGCTACAAAGACCAATACAACCCATGCCTACTTAGTAAATTCCATAGCTTCTCTTCTAACACGGGGGCATGTGTAACTTTGGGCTTCTACCATAGTACCAACTATGTATAAAACCATAACTTAAGCATGAAGCATCTTGCCAGAAAATGAATTTTTCCTTGAAGATTTGGAAAACAAATGTGTTGAATCTTGGCACTCGTGAAAAGTTCTAAAGCAAAATCTACAGTTTACTACTTTTCCTTTGCCAGCGCATCCTCGTGGTTTTGTACACCAGTAAATTTTCTATTGGATAATATGATGGTATTGGATTTCTCACATTTGAAATATGTTTTGCCAAGAGAAAAATCTATGCTAATACCACGGGTCTTCAGAGAGAACTAGCACGAGCCTGCAATCAGGGCGCGTTGGAACGCAGCGTTCCCCGATGAGTCCAAAACACCTGCACAACTGTTACTTTTTTAAAAATTTAGTTTGGCACCTTGTGAAACAAAATTCTTTTGATATTTCTACCCAATCAAATGTTTTTTGTTGTACCGTTTCACTCTTTGCTGCATGCAGACTACCTATCCATTAACACACTCTGGAAAAGCGCTTTATGAATTTTGTTTGGGAACTACTGATCTCAGCTGACTTAGTGAATTATAAAGATTTCTTCTTAAACCAGGATCCTTGATCTTTATCTCTTATTTTATTGTCACAATAGCTCTTCATTTCATAGTTCTCCATATACACCCAAAGTCTGTGTTTATTTATAGACTAATTGGTGGTTCAGCTTTCTAGAGGTATTTTCTTCTACAGAATTATGATATCTTCAAAATATCAGTGATTGTTCATCAAACAAAGCTGGTATTAAATTCTGGTTCTTCCATTTATGAACATATGTGACATTATCTGTCTATCATTTTCCTCAGCTATAAAATCCCTAGTTTCCTTCAAAGGATCATTCTGTTCATAAAGTGAGATGAAGTGATTTAAAAACCCTGATTTTTTTTTAATCACAGAGAAAAAGTGATTTAATAAGCCCCTTGGTTAATATAATTTTGTTTGTAGAGACTCATCATCTTTGTGACGACAATTCGAAACACTTTGCAATTGAATGGCTTAAAGTATTGAACCCAGAAATGGAAAGGGTATTTTAATTATTTTCTGTGATGTATATATTAATAGGTTATACCACATTTAAAGCCAACTAAAGGGAAAACGTATGAAGTGGACCTCTCTTTAAGTGTTTTAGAGCAACACAACTGTAACAGAGCAACAACGGGTTAATCCTGTGGGATTTAGCTTTCCTAGTTGTGTCTGCAGTAAGACTTCGAGTCGCAGTAGTATAGCTCGGTGTTTACGATACATGTTAAGGAAGGCAAACTTATTTTAATAGGTGGAGAAGTGTCTTCCTGAGTCTGTCGTGGAAGTTAGAGACGGATTGTAGAAGAGACAGGGGAGGTGATGCTGCAGGGGAGTGGAAATGCCCGTGAAGAATCGGACACTTGTCTTCACATCAGTCACTTCAGAGCCAGCATGATAATAAGAAGAAATTGAAACAAACTGCCTTATACTTCCCATAATTCCCTGAAGGAGTCCTACTCACACACATTTGTTTGTACTGCAGGGCTTGAGGAAAATTTATACGAGCCTCTACAGTGTTTGGGGGCATGAGTGACTTATAGGAGAGTGGAATTATTTCATAATTCATGTAAATCTTCTTCAGGAGAAAATATCTGAGTGGAAGAATTTTACTTAGTTAAAGGATATCAGGGCATAAAAATAAAATGTGAAAAACTCAGAAAATTGACTAGAAATTGGGTCTAAGTATGTTTGGAAATATCTTAATGACTGGCTAACTAATAAAATAACTGAACTCATCTTCTGAGGGAGACAAGTTATAAAGAGTAAGAGTTATGAAGTCATTATTGGGTAGATCATTAAAGAAAAATAATAATGTGCATCATTTGTTCCAGACTACTTTCAGTACTATGCAGCTTTTTTTAAGTTTTAAAGCCAGAGTACCCTTAAAGATGAGGACTCCACGATCTGGGTGGGATCTGTATGTATCAACCATTCCAATGAAACAGAACTCAGTTGTCTACTGTTAAACGAATCCCCCAAACCTCCAGAATGATCTGCTCATGTACCTGACCTCATGAGTCATACTGGAATCTTGGCACAGAAATGGAGGCATTAGATAAGCAATTAACTTCTGTGTGGTTTTAGATGCACAAACAAGCACACATTTCCGAAAACAGGCGGCCAGCCTCAGTGTAGGGTGGTGATGCTGGCATGAACAGACCCATTAACTGAATAATTAAAAGAGCACTTGGCCCTGATATCCTGAACGAATTCCAGCTTGGTTAATTACACGCACTTATTGCCATTTTAATCCCTCCTGCAATTTCAACGGGACTCAGAGTTTTCCTAAATCCTCGGTCCTAAAATAGTATTCTGCTGAACACGGGGTGTTTTTCTTCTACTCCCTGTTCGTGCCCAATGGTTTGGCATTATTCCCATGAAGTTCAGTGTGTGGTTTCCAAAGAGAACATAAACATGAAACTTAATCTGAGGAAAAATATGGTAGCAAAATGTGTTCCATTTCAACGAGTCCCGAGGGGTTCTGGGAAAATAAAAAATCAAAATTGTAAAATACATTTGGACAACATAGGTTAACAATGGTCATGGATGCTCACATAAAGACTTGAAAATATACTGCCTGCGTCATTTGATCAATAAGTAGCTGGACAAAGAGGTACCAACGCAGGAATACTGTGACAGCCAACTTAATGGCATTTGATGCTTTTCTGATTGTTTTTCTTTTCAGGTGGGAATGCTTACACCCTACAATTTTAGATTTACTTTCTGAATTCTCATAGTGTAAAATAGTAAAATATCAGATGCATGTATGTATAAAATTTTAGGTGGGTGCATCTGCTAAAAAAATAAGCATTATCATTTTTTTGGATCTCCTTTATAAAGGAGAAACCTAAAACCTACCTGAAATTCTACCCATGAATGAGGCTAATAGTAGTTACATTTGTTGTAGACAGTGTATAACCACATCCTACTTCTATAATCACTCGATTATTAAAAATAAGTCAATAGACAACTTATTTTAAAATGAGAATCTACATTTTAAAAATCACAGATTTTATATTTTTGAAACTTGATATTGAATCGTGAATGAAATTTAGATGAAAAGTATGTGTGTAGGAATATCATTTAAGATAATAGATACAGATACATAGATATAGATACATTCACACATTTGTATGTTAAGCATACTTTAAAATAATAAAATGTAATGGTATTATTTACTGTATTCTTTGGTATTATTGTATGTATTATAATATCATCTAATGTAGAATACAAAATGAAACATCAAATGTGCACAGATTCCTGTTAAAATTTTATACAATAAATTTAGAAGATGTATTGGGGAAATAATATTGGTTCAAAATAATAATAATACATTTACAAGTGAATTAAGTTTCTGAATATTCATCGCTTTTTACCATATCATATGAAAACTGTTACAAGTTTAAAAAGTATATTTAAAATGACTAGCCAAAAGTAAGGCCAGCTAAAATATATGGAATTCACTTGGGTATCTGGCGATGGGGAAGGGCTCACATAACAGACAATTCCATCTTAATTTGCATGAAAATACAGCCACCACCCAGGTGCACAGCTTTATGGTGAGTGTTCCCTCAAGGTGCTGGCAGGAGGCAGTTGTGTATTTACTTATGGTGAATTACTCTCCCAAGAACACATAGGAAGCCAACTAATCACTATTCTTTTTCATCTCAAATATTTACTATGATATTGGCAGATCCTAAAATATTTTGATGACCCTTGCCATTCATTAGTGAGTGCACTACAGGTAGGATTGCTTTGTAGGTAGGTACTCAGTACATACTGGATAATTGCATGGCTATTATTAAATAATATCAAAAATGCATAACCAACATGGGAATTAATGCTGTAGGGCATTCAAATGGAAATTTTAAAATTTCCTTCTTGCAGCCCTGGCTGGTGAGCTCAGTGGATTGAGTTCCAGCCTGAGAAACAAAGGGTCTCCAGCTAGATCCCCAGTCAGGGCACTTGCCTGGGTTGCGGGCCAGGTCCCCAGTGGGGGGTGTGTAAGAGACAACCACACACTGATGTTTCTCTCCCTTTCTTTCTCCTTCCTCTCCTCTCTCTTTAAAAATAAATAAATAAAAATCTTTTTTTTTTTATTTCTTTCTTTAAGATCCTAGCGAATGGATGGCACTGCCTGAAAGATATAAGAGGTAAGAAATCTAAATTTAGACCTCAGATTTTGTTCCTCAAAATGACCTTAGAATACAATCATGAAAATGTTAAGTTGAAACAAATTACTCACTTAGTGTCTTTGGCATTGTATTCTAAATATGATGCTAAATTCTGTTAGATTTTTCTTTATATAATCACAGCCAATTTATTTAATTTTTTTGGAAAATTGCTACCTTTATATTTCTATTGCTTCTTGAATGGCAACCAAACTAAAATCCAACAATAAAATTCCCATATTAACTGCATTTAAATATATATACACATTTAATATATATTTATATTCATAAATACAAATATATTAATATATTAAAACATATATTTATATTTATATAAATATATTTATTTTTATACATCAAAATGTGAATACCTATAATAGTAAAATAATTATTAGAAATCACTCTGACAATATTATATCAAAGTCACTAAGGTAATTTTTAAATACAGCATAGATTCTGGAAATCATGACCTTATTCTTCAAAAAAATTCTCATTACCAAGCATTATAAGCATAAATGTGCTTGAGAATATTTAAGACTAATTTTAAACTGTGCATTTGTATATGTGTTTGTATACTTCCTGCACTTTATATATTTAAATAAGAAATCATGATAGTATTTTTATATTTTTATTTTCTGTATTATAATTTCCCCTTGTTCTATGTATGGCCAAGTTTTCAAAAATAGGAAAAACTCCTGAGATTGTCCACAATGATAGAACCACCAACGAATTGCAAATCAGGTGTGAATTTATCATACTTATTATATTTCCTTTTCAGTTGTTAGATTAAATAGACAAAGTGAAGAAATCAACGTTTGCATAAATTATTTCTTAATACTTTAACAAATAGCAGAAAAGCTGCTAATTACTACTAAATAGAAACTTAGCTATATAAATAGTATTTACTATCAACAAAGCCATGGGAATAATTAATTAAAGTAACAAATCTTTTTGTTCCATATTTCCTGTTACTGTGTTTGATCACTTTCTCACATAAAATCAGCATATTTCCAGAGAACACGTGCTCTGTGCTGCTCTGAGGAGCGAAGGAACACTTCTGAGCCCCTCAGTGTGGCCACGCTGCCGGGCCGTAGGCACCTTACAGCTGAAATGGAATGCTCTGGGGCTGTGTCTACAGGAAGCCAAAGCAGTGTGTCAAATAAAAATCAAGCAAGTGCATCTATTCGGGGTGAGGGTAAAAGCAAACGGGCTTCAATGAATCTTCCTGGCAAGTTTTTTTTTTTTTTCAAACTGTCAGCTCAACACCCTGGGCAGGTGTGCCTTGGTTTTACGTCCTCTCTCATCCTGTGTTAACCCATGACGATGGTAGGTAAGGCCTTCAGGACTGTTCTCCCGTCCCGTCGTTTCTGAACCTTCAGGAAATTGTTGTCAAAGCCATAGCTTGGTTCCAGAGGAATTTGTGAAGGATTTTTGACCACATAGGGGCTGAGACAAGAAAATGAAAGGTCAGGTAAAGAACCCAGGGCTAGTCCCTCTCGGGAGAACAGTAACTGATGTCCAGAAGCCCAATATCAGAAAGAAGGCTTAGGGAGACACCAACACGCAGGAAAGATTTTGGGACAGGAAGACATCCCCCAGGGGTTCCAAATTTGCCTTATTTGTTAATAAATTTTGATCCTCAAATTTCAAAGTTCATTTTATGGCCACTATCCAATATAGTTACTTTGTTTTTCCTATAAGAAAATAAGAATCTTGAATTTCCCATGAAGAAGTCTATGATAGACATTTTTACTATTATCGATAAATATACAACACTTGCATTCATTAATTACTGATGAGAACATTTTACATTTATTTGACAGAATTAAATAAAGTTATTTCATACCAAAGAAGTGGTGATCTTTTAAACCACCTTTCACTGATTTTATTCTACAAGAATTACGGCTATGTGCCCACAAAGGAATGTCTATTTACGGGAAGCTCGTCTCTGGAGTAGCCTGCACATATAAAGCCTTCAAAAAAAACAAAATCTGTGAAAGGCAAGACCCACTGGCTCCTTATAAAAGTTCCCCTTGGGAAGGTCATTCAGTCCACACGCTCTTTCACTGCTACTGCACACTTCAGAAGGAAGCAAACAGAAACCTCAAAGTCTTCCTATTTTTACAAATAACATTGCCAGGTACTAGTTTAAGACCTTTTCCAAAACGCACAGTCAGCAATACAGTTGTATAAGTAAACGGAATGAACAGTTAGTGCCCCACTGTGCATTCTGCCTTCGTGGACACTGAGGCATTTCAGAGCAAAACTGGAAACCGGAGTAGAGGGGATCCAGACAGGTGCACAGCCCCCCCAGGTGGCCTCACCTGCTCGTCCCAGTCACAATCATCCAAGTTGGCGGTGGCACACCTGCTTCCAGAATAGTTTAGTTCATGTCTGACCAACATTGATGAACAATAAACAAAGTGTATATACCCCTTAAGAGGGCACCTAAAGCAACCTGATTCAAAAGTGATTTCAAAGTTGGCAAAATTATAGTGCTTAGTTTCCTTTCCTTTTTTTGTGTGTGTTTGAATAAATAAATGTGTATTTCCACAGGACTATCTTAACTAGATCAAACAAATGTCTGTGAAAGAAACACAGTGTCCTAGTACATCCCTCATTTACAGGAAAATCTCTTTTGCTTTAATTAGTACAGCTTCTTTGCAGATAATCCAGCTTCCAGGGAGACTTGTAGATATTAGTGAGGGAAAAATAAATACCTTCTACAGTCACCCAAATCAACTGGCTCCAACCTGGCAATCAGTGTGGTGACAGATGTCACACCTATAACACACACGCTCAGAACCCATATCTGCTGGCTTACAGCTAAAGATAATTTCTCTAAATCAGGGCGGGCGGGGGGAGACACATTTTGTTAAATGATAATCTGACTTGTTTGCATTGTCCTATGTTAAAAAATAACATAAAAAGGC